>CAUZXS010000380.1:7500-88488 GCA_963585895.1 Sepioteuthis lessoniana
TATATATATATATATATATATATATATATATATATAACTTATATTTCTTGTTTGTTTGTTTGTTTGTTTCTTTCTTTCTTTCTTTCTTTCTTTCTTTCTTTCCCATATTTTTATTCCTTATTCTTTTAAGTCATCTTTCCTTCGACAACAATTTCCTTCTTTTTTAAATTTTTTTCGCTTCTTTACGTGAAATATATTTCGTTTTTGTTCTCTTACATTAAAAAAAAATTAAAATCTTTTATTCAATTAATATATATATATATATATATATATATATATATATATATATATATATATATTGCTTATTTTTTTCTTTGTTTCTTTCGGCTTCGTTTGTTTGTTTGTTTGTTTGTTTGTTTGTTTCTTTCTTTCTTTCTTTCTTCCCCATATTTCTATTCAATATTCTTCTAAATTATTTTTTCTTCAACGACAATTTTCTTCCTTCTTTTAATGTTTTCGCTTCTTTAAATGAAATAACTCTCTCAGTTTAGTTGGTTGGTTGGTTGGTTGGTTGGTTGGTTGGATTCCATGGCATATCAACCTTTGTAATTTATCTAACACCAAATCAGCGTCGAATCAACCGAAAAGGACATCGAAACGAGGCTAACGAAAGCATGGACAGCTATCAATAGGCTATCGATTATAGGGAAATCAGACCTAACCGATAAAATGAAACGCAGTTTCTTCCAGGCAGCGGTCACATCGATACTGCTATATGGATGCACTACATGGACGCTAACAAAACGGCTGGAGAAGAAACTAGATGGCAATTACACAAGAATGCTGCGTGCAATCCTGAACAAGTCCTGGCAGCAACACCCCACAAGACACCCACTGTACGGCCACCTGCCCCCTATCACAAAAACTATTCAAGTTAGACGAACCAGACATGCAGGACACTACTGGAGAAGCAGAGATGAACTCATAAGAGATGTACTCTTATGGATCCCCACACATGGCCGCGCAAAAGCAGGGCGACCAGCTCGAACGTACATTCAGCAGCTATGTGAGGATACAGGATGTTGTCCTGAAGACCTACCTAGGGCGATGAACGATAGGGAGGAGTGGCGATGAACGATAGGGAGGAGTGGCGAGAGAGGGTCAGGGATATCCGTGCTACCAGCACGATATGATGATGATGATTTCAAACAATTCAGTTTAGCATAAGCACGCAGTTTAAATGCAAGTACGGTTTAATTGTCAAAAGCGTTTCTATTTATGCTATTCAGTTTTGTCAAACAATTCTGTTGTTATATAATTACGGAATGATTTTTTATATAAATAATTTTTCGTTAATTATATTTTATCATTCAGTTTGGTTGGGTTTTGAACTATTCGGCTCTTAGATCAGGTGCACAGACATTAGGTACAGTTTACGCTCGCGTGCAGAGGATAAGACAATCACAATTGTCATAATAAACCCCAGATAGGAAATAGGACTGAAGTGTGAATGACGTCATGCCCGGAAGCAATGGGCTGAGAATTTTGGTATTTTGAAAAACATGTCAGTTGGGTATTCGACTGTAGGCGAGTCCAGTTGGTAGTTTACCGGGGTCCAGTCCAGTTGAGTTTTTTACTGTACGCGAGTCGAGTTGGATACTCGACTGGGGCCAGTCCAGTTAGGAGTTGACTTTGGCCATGTCGAGAATTGAAGTTGAGACCATGGTGTTGAGAAGTTGAAGTCTGACCATGGAGTTCTGCAGATCTCTACTAAACTTAGTAAATATCAATTTATCGGTCAGTCTTACGAATAGACTAAATCTTCTCTTTTGAGTATATATATATATATATATATATATATATACATATATATATATATATATATATATATATATATATATATATATATATATATGTTCTATGAATTTTTCTCTGTATGTTTATATTTATATATCGGTATGTACGTTTAATTGTATCTACGTGGTGCCTTCAATAAGTTTCCAGACTTTGTGGTACAGGCATTCAAAATTGCCGTAGACTCTTAAACATTCAGTATATTATTGCTATACATCTTATGAGATAACTGGCCAATTTTTATGATTTCAGGTTCAAATGAACAGCTATAAAAGCAATTGGAATACACCCCTGGTGAATTTCAAAAATGAAATCTGGACGTGAGGACACTTTAGAAGAACGATATGAAATAAAATTCTGTTTCAAACTTGGAAAAAAAAGAAACGTATGGAATGCTTCAGACTGATTTTGGGCCATCTTGCATGAATCGAGCATCAGTTTTTGAGTGGCATAAGAGATTCAAAGAAGGCAGGGAGTTTATGAGCGATGATGAGAGCTGTGGGAGGAGTAAGGAAGTCAAAATACTAGAGTTGAGGGACAAAGGGTTAGGGTTAGAGATACTATGTTGAGGTTTTAAGGTAATTCAGTAAGATATTCCGTCGGAAGAGACTAGCACTGTTCAAATCGGCTCAGTGACATTTTCACCAGGACAATGCACCAGTCCCCAACTCCATCCTTGTCACAGACTATTTGACCAAGATGGGCATCAAGACACTTCCTCACCCACCCTAAAGTCGAGACCTTGCTCCCTGTGACTTTTGGTTATTCCCTAAGCCCAGAGGCTGTCGTTATGAGACAATTGAGGAGATGAAAGAGGCTGTAACGAAGGTCATTGATACGCTCACACAAGAGGACTTTCATGAGGCCTTCCAGAAGTTGTTGGAACGGTACAACAAGTGCATTGGAACCGGAGGAGATTACTTTGAAGGGGACTAGAGTTTCATGTGTGTACTATCAATAAAAGTTCCCTTACGAAATAAGCCCGGAAACTTATTGAAGGCACCTCGTATATATACTGAGTCATAAATCGATATTCAGATTGATCACTAATACAGCCACCTACTTTCCATCTCTTAAAACATCGAAATAAGACGAACACAACATGTGGGACACTACTGGGGGAATTTGGACGAACTCATAACTGAAGTTCTCCTTTGGACCCCTTCACATGGATGTGCAAAAGAATTCCCAGTGACGTAGTAGGTAACTTGCTGAGCTTTGACCCACAAAGTAAAACGAGTTCAAACCCTAGTGGCGCCCTGGAGTTCATTTTTTAATTAATATCCAGGTGAAATATATTCACCCCCTTATTCCCCCACCAGCTATGGTTTAAATGGCGCTACTATTCTTCAACAAGAATGAATTTTGGATTAAACATCCCACAAATTGGAGGTGCTCGTTATGTAATGGTTATCATCGTAGGAAATGGACCCGGCGACACGAGTTCAAATCTTGGACGAGACTGATTGCATTTCACATAGCACTAATACCCTTGCGAAAGGTATGAATCCAATTTATTCTCCCTCCAGGTAAGGGTAAATAGTAGGGCAGACTAGGTTCTGAAGCCTTAGTAAGGCAATTAGTCTTGGAGAAGGAAAACTCTGAATTCAAACCTGTTAAACTCTGCCTAAAATTGACCTTGTGTCATATCCTGCCCGAGCGGAGGGGTTGGTAAATATGATTAAACAACCCACAAACATTGATATGCCATTAAACTAAGAGATCAAACCAAACCCTTCTTCACTAGCAGGATATGACACAAGGTCAGTTTTAAAGGAGTACAACTATTCTCTTTCAGCAAAAATTTCTGTTATTAAGGTTTTTAAGTGTAGGAAATATTTCTCCATCTTTGCGATGAAGCGCATAGTTTCGCCTGATGTCTGAATTCAAGATATGAAATCGATTCCAGATTCCAAATTCAAACTAAATTATTTCTTCATCTTTGATATTTTCTACAATAAAATAATCTTCAGATAAACTTATATCGTTACGCACTCTATATGCTGGACTGCGAAATCGTAGTAAGCGAGTTTAAACTTCACTCGCGTTAATAGATTCATTTTTTAATATAACTCTCTTCAAAAAGATACGAATCCTTTATCTCACTAGCTATTGTTTAAATATTGCCTCTACTATTGTTCTACAACAATTTAGTTGGCATTAAATAACCCACGAATGTTGATATGTCATTAAACAAAGAAATCAAAGTAGATCGAGAGATATAGAACAGTATTTACTATCGGTGTCATTTCTGGAATGATAATACTTCTCATAGCTTCGTTACAAAAGAACATGATTCAATTTGGATACATGTGTTCGAGTATCATTAAGAGCATATCCAATGTCTTTATCTCCGAATAATTGATGCAACCCATTAATAAGATAATGATTTACTGAGACAAGATACTAAAAAAAATTGGGGGGTGTCCTCATGGCGTAATGGTTAAAGCGATGGACTGCGGAATCGTAGTAAGCGAGTTTGTACTCCAGTTGCGCTATTACATTCACTTTCGGGCAAATACCCTTGGGAAAGGCATGAACCCCCTTATCATCCCAGCTATGGGTTAAATAGTACCACTACTGTTCTTCTAGGAGAATGGCTTTGGAATTAAATAACCTAAAAAGAGTTGATATGCCATTAAACAAAGAAACCAAACCAAACCTAAAAAAATTTGCATGTCCAGAAAATTGATGTAATAACAATTTAAAAAAAAAACGTTGATTTGATGTCACTATCTCAAATGATGCATTTTTTACAGGATGTGTTTAAATAACCGACATTGCACTTGTCACAGTAATAAATCCTTATCATATTAATGAGTTCCATCTATTTTGAGACACCCTGTACATATGATTTTTAAGTCAAATTTTTTTGTTAATCTTATTTTTAAAAGAGATAGAGCTAATTTGTTTCTACAAAAATCTCATTATTGTTTGCACACAGTTAAATATTTCCAACAATTCTAACACAAATATTTCTATTTAGTGTCAATCATTTTTTTGCACTTACTTAAATGATGTGAGTCATGTTTAACAAGCTCAATGGTCTAGTGGGTAGAGTGTTTGCCAATGGTCCGAAAGACCTGGGTTCAATTCCACGTCGCGTCATACCAAAGACTTTAAAAATGGTACTTTATACCCCATAGCTTAACACTCAGCGATATAAGGTATGTATCAAGGGTAAAGTGGAGCAATCCAGGGAAAGGAGTAGCGCCGTCCCCTACACCTCGGTGTAGTAGCTATTGAAAAAGAGCCTTCTGGTCGCCCTCGACGACTGTCACCAACTTTACTTTACTTATAGAAGCGACCCTTACAGATGAGCGGGAGTAGTTCCCCGATCGAACTAATCGATCCTGTCCGAAGAATCGTAGGGTTCATACGCCCGGGGATATGTTAGGAATTGTGTTGAGCCGTCAGAAGGTTTATCCGCTTGCCTTTACGTCCACCACGCTGCTTCCCATGGATTCCGTATTTTTTCTGTGCGGCCACCTACCACCCATCACGAAAACTATCCAAGTTAGACGAACCAGACATGCAGGACACTGCTTGAGATGTAAGGACGAGCTCATAAGTGGTGTACTCAAATGGACCCCTTCACATGGCCGTGCAAAACCAGGGCGGCAAGCTCGAACCTACATACAGCAGCTCTGTGAGGATACGGGGTGTAGCCCTGGGGACCTGCCGGAAGCGATGAACCCTAGGTAGGGGTGGCGAGAGAGGGTCAGGGATATCCGTGCTGGTGGCTCTACAAGATGAGATAAGACTTAAATGATTTCAAAGATTGCTATCTAACATAAATATTTTTATTTGCACACAGTTGAATTGTTTCTAGTTTTCCTAAGTAACACCAGCAATTGAATATAGGGACACAGTAAAGTAGTTTCATGTATTGCTAATCATCTCTAATAATTCTTTTCAACATTACTTATTCGTTTGTTAAGTTATTCCAAATATCATTTTGTACGACTAACAATCCAATTAAACGTCAGTCATTTGTTTACATTGTTTAGATGGTCAAACAGTTCTATTTCTAACAATTCAATTCAATCTGTTATCAATTTACACGCAGTTTAAATATCAAACAGTTCTATTTGAACAAAGTTTGGACACTATCTGAGTGGACCTAAGATCAATTGCAATGAAGGGATACTCCGCATTCCCCAAAGTTCAAGCATTACTAAAACCTCACTATCAGATGTTATAGAGTTATATACATGACGCACGTTGGGTGTGGGTCATACACCTCAGCAGCAATGCAATAAGCATATTCCACAGCCCCTGCTGATTGGCTGCAACATCTTTTTACAACTTGAAAATCCTTCTAAATTCTTTAGTTTGATTTTTTCAATCTGTGTTGCAAATCTGAGAAAGACAAAATCCAATGTTTGAACAATTAATCTATTAAACCCAACTAGGGTTGACGTCGTGAATATTTTATCACGTTTTCTCATTTTTTTCTGTCGAAGCCCTTATTGACAATGTTTCTTGATTGGTTGCTTGGGTTCTATGTCATATCAACCCTTGTAGGTTATTTAATACAAAATCATATGTATATATATATATATATATATTTATATTTACTAATCTAATATCTACCAGCATTCACGGTACCAGAAAAAAAGAAAAAAAAACCCAGCCAGGAACAAGAGATAAAAATATCTCGAATCACCGCCCGGGGGAAAAAGAAAAAATATTATCGGACAAAAAGAAAAAAAAAGGCCAATCCCGTCACACCCCTTAAAAAATCAAGAGATACGCAGTCAGTTGGTCAAAAGAAAACTAAAACCTTCCGCGAATCCTGCAATGCTACAATTACAAAAGTGCTCAACACAAGTGGAGCCAATTATAAAATTAACTGAAATCGCGAGTCGGAAATCTCCTATTAAAGTTTCACCTTAACGAATCAACAGGAGTTAGACTTCCTGATGATCCGTTAAGGTGAAACTTTAGTTGGAGATTTCCGACTCGCGATTTAAGTTAATTATATATATATATATATATATATATGATTTTTAAACAAATATTTTGTAAATGACATCTTAAAGAACTCATTTTAGAGTTCATTTATTTGTATTCAGTCAAATGGTTGAAAGTATTTTTTATAACACAAAAAAATTAATTTTACATCAGTCTTTTGTTTGATCACATTTAAATTGATAATCATGTAACATATTGACCTTCGACCCCACCATCAATCGAGGAACAGGTGCATCCGGTCGAGGATATCAGGATATAATCTTGACTGTGGACGGGTTGAATTGGGTGTAGATGTGACGCCTACAAGAAGCAGGTGAATGTCAAACAATTATATAACCCGGGGCCACAGACAGGTTCAGTGATTTGGAGTCAGTAGTTGGAGATAAGATGCTGTAGTGAGAACCAACACCCAGTAGAGGGCAATGGGCCCTCAGCACCCCCGGTTGAGCAGCGCAACAGAACGAGAAAGAAGTTCTGCTAAAGACAGAAGAACTGGGGGTCAATATGTTGCAGTTTGTTCAGTCTCCAACTCACCTCTCACACATAAACCTTTCGTAACCCTTTCGCAACCATTTCAAATCAAGTGTGAGAGGTACATTTTTCTAAAGAAGTGTGTTCGTTCGTCATTATTGTTGTTTATGTTTCCCCATGTATATGTATTCGTATAGTTGGTTGTGGCGATACAACAATCATTTTATTCGACCTTAGTTATTTGTTTGCACACAGTCAAGTGGATATACATATTTTGAAAGTGATTATTAGGGAGGTGTTTTCGTTTCTAAAAAAGTTAGATTAATGTTTTTGCCCTAGATTAAGAGTTGTACACAGTTAAATAGTTTTAAATACTACAGTGTAATACGAACAATTCTATTTAACAACAATCATTTTTGTCACTGGGTCAAAAGGTTAAACAGTTCTATTTGCCCATGAACTGGACCCGAACAAGTAGTACCACTCGGGGAGTAATGACAATAAAGAGGTACTCGGCATTTTCCAAAGCTTCAGGATTGGAATTTCACCAGATGTTTTAGTGTCATATCCAGGACGCTCGTGGTGAGGTGCAGCGAAACGATTGTTGTATTCTACAGCCCCAAACGACTGGGCTGTTGTTACATTTCAGAAATAGAAATGCGAATATTACTTGATAATAGACACACACACACACACACACACACACACACACACACACACACATATATATATATAATTGGTTTATGCTTCTTATTAACTATTATATATATATATATATATATATATATATATTATAACAGTGTTGGTACTATTTACCAACCCCTCCGCTCGGGCAGGATGTGACACAAGGTTAATTTTTAAGCGGAGTTTAACAGGTTTGAATTCAGAGTTTTTCTTCTCCTAGACTAATTGCCTAATCAAGGCTGAAGAACCTAGTCTGTCCTACTATTTACCCATAGCTGGAGGGAGAATAATTGGATTCATACTTTCCCCAAGGGTATTAGTGCTATGTAAAATGCAATCAGTGTCGTCCAGGATTTGAACTCGTGTCACCGTGTATATTTCCTACGACGATAACGACTACACCACGGGCACCTCCAACAGTGTTGGTTGTCACCAAATCACTTCGTGGGTTTGTGTCGAACCAAGTGCAATATATATATATATATATATATATATATAAAGCGAGAGAGAGAGAGGGGGTGGAGAGAGAGAGGGAGAGTATACACAAAATACCATCAGTGTATTTCAATCCCCATCAATAGGAATCCTTGTAGTAATTTACCAAGCTTTTTGCTTAGATGTACAACAAGGTCATATGAATCGGGCACCCACTGACACTCGAACTCATTCGTGTAGATTTGCTAGTCTAGATTGCTAACCATTACACAACACGAGGTTCCCTAAGAACGATTGTTATAGATAGATATGAATAGACAATAATATATCGATTGATGGATATTTTTAATTAACTTGAAAAGTTAATCAGTGTTAACTTGAAAAGGGTACTTTGATATTCAGACAGAGACATAAGGAGCTGAAGTCGATAAGCCCTGCCGACGGGGCTTTGAATAGGCTGACTTTATGACTGGTAAACAGGTAAAAAGTGCTAAAAATTCAGCGTCTTGGGTAGGACACTAAACCCTGTTTGATGGTAATGATCCATTTCTAGAGATCTAGAGAGTATGGAGTATTCCTCCGAAGGCATTACTCCTAGGTCCACTCTGATTCGGAGTGGTCATTCATTTTCATAAATTATACGTATTTGATAGACCCTGTGAAAAAAACCCTCTTCAGAAACAAAAAATGAAAGCGATTCCTTAACATCTAGGCATAAAATATCTCTAGACAGGTTTGAATACCGCTAAAATAAATCACTTAGCCAGACAGATAGACAGAAAGATACTTTGGTCGGCTGAAAAGTTTATTGGCTGACCAAGACACTCTTGCGGAATGTGACAAAGAATCGCTTGCGGTTCACACATCTCTCATCAGTGTTACAGCACTTGAATCCCATTGATAAAAAAAATATCAACAGCAGATATGACGTCATCCAATAAACTCTCCAGTTCGCCCTTTTAGATAGATAAACAAACAGCCAGATAGACAGAATAGATAGACAGGCATATGTTCGCTCTTTTTGTCTTGGGCGTATTAACGTTAAACAGATTGTCATAGATCTTGTCAACACCCCCTTCCTGTTGTTGCAAATCTTTCAGGGACTGTCATTTAGAACACAATCACGGCATTTTTTTTTTTTTAAAAACCGACGAGAGGAGAACACTCCACGCCCCCACTAAAAGAAAAAGAAAAAAAAAAGAAAAGAAATTTAATTAAAATAAAAGAAAAGAAAAAGTATCTAAGAAAAAAAAAAGAATGAGAATCATTTTCTTTCTTTTCCACTTTCTTTCTCAATTTTGCTTCTCCAAACACGTGTATCTTGAGCTACGATCGACACTTAAAACCCAACTCGAGAAAAGACGCCATTTTGGAAAATCAAATTTACACTTAATCAATTCTCGTGAAAAAAAAAAAGTTAATCAACAAGGGGGAAAAAAGAAAAGCGAAAAAAGTCAGCTTAAATTTCTAAGCGACTCTCTCTCTCTCTCTCTCTCTCTCTCTCTCTCTCTCTCTCTCTCTCTCTCTTCGGTTCCTTCTATCAATCTTTCCATCGATCTGATACATTCAATTTCCCCTGAGAACAAGTAATCAGTGATTCGTTTCTTTCTTAATAGCAAGTTCGATATCTGCTAGGCCAGCACCCCAACCTCACATTGCACATCACCTGCCCAAAATTTGTGAGCAAGTCATTTTAATTAGGGAGCTTTGGAAACTTTTGAAATTACGATTATCTTTCCTTGTATACTTTTTCGAATTTTATAAAGTGGTTTTTTTTCTTTTTTAATTATATTAAAAATCGTTTACAGAATTACGAAATAAAAGAATTTTTACGATTCCTTATACAATCCTAGTATCAGTTGAAAGGTCTTTTTATTTGCTACTGGAAACATTTTACTTTGGTTTCTTTGTTTAATGGCATATCAACGTGCGTGGGTTATTTAATACCGAAGTCATCGTTGTAGAACAGGAACACCTGTGATACTATGTAATCCATAGGTTAGGGAATAAAGACGTTCATTTCTTACCGAAGATTATTAGCATGAAAATGAACGTATTAGCGCAATTAAGATTCGAACTCACTTACACTGTGGCCGCTGTCTAACATTTTAGCCATTACGCCACGCAGACTCCAACTTTTGGTTAGATTGTAATCCAGTTCAACCAACTGAAAAAGGTATATGTTTTTTTTGTTTAACGGCATATCAACAGCAGTGATGCTATTTAACGCATAGCTGAGAGGATAAGGGGGTTCACGACTTTCCCAAGGGTATTTGTCACAAAGTGAGAGTAATAGCGCGACTTGAGTTCGAACTCGCTAACTACGATTCCGCAGTCCATTGCTTTTACCATTACACCACGAGACACCCCCCCACTTGAAAAAGAAATGGCCAAAGCCGAGTATCCCTTTCATTGCTCTTAGGGACGTAATAAAAAGAAATTGCTCCGCATGGTAACCCTAGCGTCGGAGGGAAGAAATTTGATACAAGTGATTTGCACACAGTTTTGTAGTTTTAATTATTCCTATCCAATTCTAATAATCTATTTGACCTTTTGATGGGACACTAACAGACACTAATAATATAAGTAGGTTTGGTTTGGTTTCTTTGTTTAATGGCATATCAACCTTTGTAGGTTATTATATGCCAAAGCCCTTTTCCTGGAAGAACAGTAGTGGTACTATTTAACCCATAGATGTGAGGATAAGGGGGTTCATACCTTTCCCACGGGTATTTGCCTGAAAGTGAACGTAATAGCACGACTGGAGTTTGAACTCGCTTGCTACGATTCTGCAGCCCATTGCTTTAACCATTACACCACGAGGACACCCCCTCCACTCTTGAAAAAGAAATGGCCACTGCCGAGTATCCCTTTCATTGGTCTTAGGAACGTAATAAAAAGAAATTGCCTTCTATGGTAAACCTAATGTCTGAGGGAACAAGTTATTGTACTGTAACATATATGATATTGGTACTTTAACATAATCACATTGTTATTGTAATGTATATCACATTGGTATTGTAGTATTATTGAATTAGTAATGTGATATATTTCATATTGGTACCGTAACATAATCACACTGGTACTGTAACGTGTATTGAATCGGTACGTAACATAGCCAATGTGGGCCCTGTAGTATTATTGAATTGGTAATGTAACATACGTATATCATATTGGTACTGTAACACATTGTAATATATGTCACATTGATACCCTAACAGAGCAACCATGGTCTTGTAATATACCACATTGGTGCTATAACATATATGACAGTGGTACTGCAACATAATCACATTGTTCCTATAATATATATCTAATTGGTACTGTAACCTAATAACATTGGTATCATAACATAATTACATTAGTACTCTTTATATCATATTGGTACGGTAACATAATCAAATTGCTACAGTAACATATATCACATTGCTACAATGATATATGTCAAATTAGTACTGCAACCTAATCACACAAGAATTGTAACATAATCAAATTGGTACTATAACATATATCACACTGGCGCAGTAACAGATTTCACATGTCCGTGGTGTAATGGTTATCGTCGTAGGAAATGGACACGGCGACACAAGTTCAAATCCTGGACGAGGATTTCCCATAGAACTAATACCCTTGGGAAAAGTATGAATCCAATTATTCTCCCTCCAGCTATGGGTAAATAGTAGGACAGACTAGGTTCTTGGTGAGGCAACTAGTCTTGGAGAAGGAAAACTCTAAATTCAAACCTGTTAAACTTCGCTTAAAAATTGACCTTGTGTCATATCCTGCCCAGAGCGGAGAGGTTGGTAAATAGGATAACATATATCACATTTGTACAGCAACATAATCACATTGTTACTATAATATATATCACACTGACTTTGTAACATATGTCACATTGATACAATAATATATATCACATTGCTACTGAAACAAATAACACATAGGTACTGTAAAATATACCACCTTGCAACAGTAATTTATATCATATTGTTACAATGATATATATAACACTGATACTGTAACATAATTACACTGGTACTGTAACAAATATCACAGACGCACGTCAAATGTAACGGTTATTTTCGACGAAAATGGATTTGGTTGACACGAATTAAAATTCGTGCAGTATCTGTTTGCCTTTCATTTCCGCTATTTTGTAAAAAGCGGGAATCCATTTCTTTTTCTCTTCTCTGTCCATCTGTGGATAAATAATGAACTCGATTTTTTTTTTTTTTTTTTTTGTAAAATTGCTAATGCAAACAGTCTCTAAGAAGAAAAAAATATAAATTCAAGCCAACAGAACTCTTCAAACAAAATATCCTTGTGCCAAACTCTACATATTGAGGAACTTTTCATTGTTGTGTACTCATAAAGAATGAAGAAATGATACTTTCTTTACACTTGGTTTGATGAGCAGAGTGTTTGCCAGTGGTCCAGAAGATCGAAGTTCAATCTCTAGTTGAGTCATATCAAAGATTCAAAAAATGGTACTTGATGCCGCCTTGCTTAACACTCAGCATTATAAGGTAAGGATCAAGGGTAAAGTGGAGCAATCCAGGGAAAGAAGCAGCGCTCTCTCCTGCACCTCGATGTAGTAGCTATTGAAAAGGGAGTCTTCGGGTCACTCTTGACTAAGGTCATCAACTTTTGATTTCTCACGAAACAGGTCGAATCTCTTCATGTGTATGAGTGACAGTGACAGGGATATGAAGATCCTTTTTACCCAACCCCTCCGCTCAGGCAGGATATGACACAAGGTCAATTTTTTAAAGCGGAGTTTAGCAGGTTTGAAATCAGAGTTTTCCTTCTCCTAGACTAGTTGTCTCACCAAGGCTGAAGAACCTAGTCTGCCCTACTATTTACCCATAGCTGGAGGGAGAATAATTGGATTCATACCTTTCCGAAGGGTATTAGTGCGATGTGAAATGCAATCAGTCTTGTCCAGGAATTGATCTCGTATCGCCGTGTCCATATCCTGTGACGATAACCATTACACCACGGGATATGAAGATAGACTGCTATGCTGACCTATAACTCCTTAACCACGTAGTTATCTTCAGAGCTTTACATCTTCGCCTTTTCTCAACGAGACTTACTCGACCGGGGGCCGCCTGTGGGCCACAGGGCCCTTGTCGGCCGTGATTCTCTATCGGCCAACAGTAGTTGGACTGACCACTTCAAAACTCACCGTATCTCACGTGGGCACCAGTATATATCATTTCACAACGCCCACACATTACCGCTAAACCACGTGACGGCTTCCTCTTATTTACACAAGGATATCCTGTGCGGAGACATCTATGATTGACAGCTCGGTCAAGGTCAATATGCAACAAATACAAGCATATTTTAACGATTGATTTTTGTTTTTGCGTTAAAGAAAAACAACATTCCGTTCGATATTTTCTCCGAGTGTTGTCTGAAGTTCTGACTTGAAATATTTTCAGTATTTTACATATAATCTAAGATTGTTTCTTGATTTGGTTTAATGTACAACGTTTTGGTTCGATCTTAAATTCCTTCATAATCTCTGAGCACGAATTTCTTTATAGTTTTTTTTTTCTGTTTACAAATCTTAATGAAACAAAATGTTTTGTCTAAACAACTAATCTATACAACAAGCATGGATTGAGGACATGAATATTTCATCATTTTTTTTTTCTGATTTTTCCATCGAAGCCCTTGATGACGGTGTTTATTTTTTTGTTTCATTTAAGAAATGAAAATGTTATATATATCATCATCACCATCATCATGTCGTGCCTCCAGCACGGATATCCCTAACCCTCTTTCACCACTTATCCCTATCGTTCATCGCCTCAGGAAGGTCTTCAGGGCTACATCCCGTATCCTCACATAGCTGCTGAATGTATGTTCGAGCTGGTCGTCCTGCTTTTGAACGGCCATATGTGGGAGTCCATAAGAGTACATCACTTATGAGCTCGTCCCCGCTTCTCCAGCAGTGTCCTGCATGTCTGGTTCGACTGACTGGGATTGTTTTCGGGATGGGAGGCAGGTGGCCGTATAGTTGGTGCCTTGGGGGATGTTGTCGCCAGGACTTGTTCAATATTGCTCGCAGTATTCTTGTGTAATTGCCGTCTAGCTTTTTCTCGAGCCGTTTAGTTAGCGTCCAAGTAGTGCATCCATATAGCAGTATCGATACGACCGAAGCTTGGAAGAAACTGCGTTTAATTTTATCGATCAGGTCTGACTTCCATATGATCGATAGCTTATCGAGAGCTGTCCATGCCTTCGTTAGCCACGTGTCGATGTCTTTTTAGGTTGATGAGACACTGCTTCCAATGTGAGAGAATGAGAGAGATAGAGAGAGAGAGAGAGAGGGAAAGAGAGAGAGAGAAAGAGAGAGAGAAAGAGAGAGAGAGAGAATGCCCACACAAAAACATATATATGTATATTATGCCTCATTAGCAATTTTTATAATATGCTGGTTTGGTTTGATTTGGGTTTTTTGTTTAATGGCATATCAACCTTTGTAGATTATTTAATGCCAAATCTATTCTCCTAGAAGAACAGTAATGGTACTATTCAACCCATAGCTGGGAGGATAAGGGGGTTCATACCTTTCCCAAGGGTATTTGCCCGAAAGTGAACGTAATTGCGCGACTGGAGTACGAACTCGCTTACAACGATTCCGCAGTCCATCGCTTTAACCATTACACCACGAGGACACACCCTTTATAAGATGCTGTCGGCGTATGTGTGTGCGTGTGTGTGTGTGTGTGTGCATGAGCACGCGCTTAAAATAAACTGGTTTCCTTCCTAAAAGAACGTGTTAATTTTGTGCAATAATAGTCCTCTTGCATCTCTTTTCGTGCAATTATGGAACAACCGGTGCATTCCTGCTCTTTTTAAAATTTCATTGAGATTTCATAGACCACAAGACTTGATTTCCGCGAAAACTTTGCAGAATCAAAACCCCCAAAATTTAAGAAATCTTTTCCCTCCTACAAAGCTAAAAATAGGTTTTCAGCCAATTCAAATCATTGAAACGTCATTAACATTTTTCTTTAACTCCAAGCGCACGTCAATAAACAATGAAATAAACGAACCTTCAGTAGATTTATAGATTACAATTGAAAATTTTACATTCTATTCCTTCAAGTTGCATTTGATTTCTGTCTCACTTAATCATTTTAAACTGAAAGAAATTATTTTGGGTTATAGATATACAAATATTACCAATACAGTCTTGTCTTACTGATATTTTTTAGCTGTATGCGCTTACATATTAGGGTATAATTATTCTTTCTTCTTTGCATAGTGATTCACTCACACGCAGATCTTTTATACACATAAGATTTAGACAATACAAACTGCTGTATTGAATGCATGATCTTTTCTTTCTTGTAGCGTGAATATTGCAGAATATTCACGTTCTAACTAAAATTATCTATTCTTACAGGAAATGACTTTGTAACTTTTATTTTTCAATAATTTTTTTACTCAAGTTAAAGAAATAAAATTTATCAATCATGTGCAAACTTATGCACACACAAATCTATTTATATGAAAGACTTTCTGGTGAGAATGATTTGGTTTGGTTTGGTTGGGTTGGGTTGGGAATTATGGCATATCAACCACTGTTGGTTATTTAAGGTCAAATCCTTTTTTAACATATATATTAAATATATATGATTTCGTTTGGTTGGGTTTTATGGCATATCAACCATTGTAAGTTATTTAATGTCAAATCCTTTTTAAACATACATATTAAATATATATGACTTGGTTTGGTTGGGTTTTATGGCATATGAACCATTGTAGGTTATTTAATGTCAAATCCTTTTTAAACATATACATTAAATATATAGGATTTTGTTTGGTTGGGATTTATGGCATATCAACCATTGAAGGTTATTTAATGTCAAATCTTTTTTAAACATATATATTTAATATATAAAATTTTGTTTGGTTGGGTTTTATGGCATATCAACCATTGTTGGTTATTTAATGTCAAATCCTTTTTAAACATATATATTAAATATATAGGATTTTGTTTGGCTGGGTTTTATGGCATATCAACCATTGTAGGTCATATAATGCCGAATCCTCTTTATACAAATACATCAAATATATATGATTTGGTTTGGTTGGGTTTTATGGCATATCAACGATTGTAGGTTATTTGATGAAAAATCTTCTTTATAAATATATGTGAAATATATATGGTCTAGTCTAATTGGGTTTTACGGCACATCCACCATTGTAGGTTATTTAACGCCGAATCCTTTTTTTACATTTATATTTAATATATAGGATTTGGTTTGGTTGGGTTTTATGGCATATCAACCATAAAGCATATTTAATGATAAATCATCTTTATATAATTATATATTACATATATATGATTTGGTTTGGTTGAGTTTTATGGCATATCCACCATTGTGGGTTATTTAATCATAAATCCTCTTTATATATATAGTCGACCATAGTCGAGGGTGACCCGAAGGCTCCCTTTTCGATAGCTACTACACCAAGGTGTAGGGGAGGGCGCTACTCCATTCCCTGGATTGCTTTTATATATATATATATATATATATATATATATATATATATATATATATGATTAGGTTTAGGTAGGTTTTATGGCATATCAACCATTGTAGGTTATTTAATAAAAAATTCTCTTTATAAATATATGTTAAATATATATGGTTTGGTCTGGACGGGTTTTACGGTACATCAACCAGTGTAGGTTATTTAATGCCGAATCCTCTTTATACATATATATTAAATATATAGGATTTGGTTGGGTTGGGTTGGGTTTTATGGCATATCAACCCTTGTAGGTTATTTAATGATAAATATTCTTTATATATACATATTTCATATATATGATTTGGTTTGGTTGGGTTTTATGGCATATCAATCATTGTAGTTGCCTGTGGTGTAATGGTTATCGTCGTAGGAATTGGACACGGCGACACGAGTTCAAATCCTCGACGAGACTGATTGCATTTCACATAGCACTAATACCATTGGGAAAGGTATGAATCCAATTATTCTCCCTCCAGCTATGGGTAAATCGTAGGACAGACTTGGTTCTTCAGCCTTGGTGAGGCAACTAGTCTAGGAGAAGGAAAACTCTGATTTTAAACCTGTTAAACTCCGCTTAAAAATTGACCTTATGTCATATCTTGCCCGAGCGGAGGGGTTGGGTAAATATGATAAACTATAATAAAAGATTATGTATGAAAAAGTATTCTATACTGTTCAACAAAACATGTCTTCGTAATAATTTGCTACAATATATATATATATATATATAGAGAGAGAGAGAGATTTTTTGTTTGCGTATGTTTCTACTTCGGAGAGTGCGGAAAGAATATATATATATATATATATATATATATATATATATATATATATATATATATTCGTGTGTGTGTGTGTGTGTAAACCGAATTATTTGAACGAATTTTTGCATACAATGTGTACACAGATTTATTTCTTAACTTACAAGTGCAGGACATATTTTCCGCTACACACATAAGCACCCACACACATACGCACATATCTATCTATCTATCTAGATAGATAGAGAGAGAGAGAGAGAGAGAGAGAGAGAGAGAGAGAGAGAGAGAGAGAGATGTATGTGTTCAGTTGTTGTTTTTTTGCTTTTCTTTGTTCTGTTTTTTTGTCTGCGTGTGGATGAGAAAATATATGAGTTTCGCCTTTGTAGAAATAAATGAACATATATATATATATATATATATATATATATATATATATATATATATATATATATGTGTGTGTGTGTGTGTGTGTGTGTGTGTGTGTGTGTGCACTGTACGTATAATTCTACACAAATGTGTATGTATGTACTTATTTGTGCACAGAAACACACACATGCATTCATACACACATCACACACACACACACACACACACACGCACACACACACATATATATATATAGATATATATATATATGTGTGTGTGTGTGTGTGTGTGTGTGTGTGTGTGTGTGTGTGTGTGTGTGTGTGTGTGTGTGTATGTGTGTGTTATGGTTGTGCTAGTGTACACAAAATAGCAATTATAAATATATATATATATATATATTGTGTGTGTGAGCGTGTGTGTGTTGTGGTTGTGCTAGTGTACACAAAATAGCAATTATAAATATATATATATATATATATATATATATATTGTGTGTGTGTGTGTGTGTGTGTGTGTGTGTGTGTGTGTGTGTGTGTGTGTGTGTCGCGTCACTGATTGATTTCTGCTGTCTTTGATTACTAATAAAGAACACGTCACTGATTCTAGAGATAAATAATTTTTTTCAAAAAAATCTAACTCTAAGATGAAAGAAAAATCAAGAAAATAATGGCGTTGATTTGCGAAACAATGCAGGTATAGAAAACAACATAAAGAGAGAGAGAGAGAGAGAGAGAGAGAGAGAGAGAGAGATAGCGGAGAAAGAAAAACAGAGAGAGAGAGAGAGAGTGGGAGGAGTGAGAAGGAGAGAAGGGGAGGACAGAAAGAGAGGAGGTATATGAGGTAATGTAAAAAATACTTTTTTTTTTTAAATGGAACAAAAGAAAAAAGGAAAAAAATTTAAAAAAATGAAAATTATCGAAATAAAAAAGAAGCCCCATATCTGTGGAAAAAAAAACAAACAAAAAAGAAAAAAATCTAACACAATTCCGAGATACTCAATCTTTGCGCCCCCCTCAACAAAAATTAACGCCAGGGAAATCTTATTAAAACCCTTTTTCCTCGTTATTAAGCAAATGGCGCGTCTTTCTCTTGCATCTAATAAGTTATCCAGAATCGGTGAGATATATAGTATCATCACTATCTACCCCTGCCTTGTAATCCTCTCGGAAACGCCTACTGTGAAGAAAAAATAATACCAATATAAAACTGATGAGAGACGAGGCCTGATAAGGTGAAAAAGGTTTAACTTAATGACAAAAGACAAGACCCATTCCAAGTAACTTTTTAACGATTTCACAACGTATGAGATTCGCTTTTTAACTTCGCAAACCGAACGACTTCTTAAAGTTCAGCACATATCATAGATTTTAAAAGTAAACACAAATAGTTATTTTATCTGCAACCATAAAACTTTTTTTTAGTTTGAGAGCTTATTTTGTGGCTTCATCGCTATTAACTGGATTGGTTTGGTCTTATGGCATATCAACCATTGTAGGTTACTTTACGCCAAATCTTCAATATACATATATATCAAATATATATTTGGTTTGGTTTAGTTTTATGGCATATCAACCATTGTAGGTTATTTAATGCCACATCTAGGTAATACATATATATTAGATATATATGATTTGGTTTGGTCTTATGGCATATCAACCATTGTAGGTTATTTAATGCCAAATCCAGTTTATACATATACATTAGATATATATGATATGGTTTGTTTGGGTTTTCTGGCATATAAACCATTGTAGGTTACTTAATGCCAAATCCTCTTTATATATATATATTAAATATATACTATTTAGTTTTGTTGGTTTTATGGCACATCAAACAGTGTTGGTTATTTAATGCCAAATCCTCTTCATATATATATGTTAAATATATATGATTTGGTTTGTTTTTGTTTTATGGCATAACATGATATTAGGTTACTTAATGCCAAATCCTCTGATATATTAGCTATAGTCATCAACACATACAGAAATGAAATAATGTAGTGAAAAATTAAGATACACCTACGAATTTACATCTGGCTTAAACAACGCGTTGCGTTTGTAACTTCACTTAAACCCATATATAAACATATTAATATGCAACTATAACTCACGCAAGCACACACACACACCCACACACCCACACACACTTACACACTCACACACTTACCATCCCACGCAAAAAATGATACAAAATCCCTACGGTTTTTTTAATGTATTTTTTCGATTTTCGATTCATTTCATTTTCTTACTCCCTGATGATTGATTTTAGCAAAAAACTCCATGAAACCCAGAGTGGCAGTCTAAATTCCATGAATTAAATGTATATATCTAATATATATCTATTTATTATCATCATCATATGATAGCTCTATCGTAGATATTGAGCACTCTCCATATTATATTGCACTTGGTTCGACAGAAACCCACATTGTGATTTAGAAACAATCAACACTGCTATAATATATATATATATATATATATATATATATATAATTTGATTTGGTTGAGTTTTATGAGAAATTAACCATTTTAGGTTATTTAATGCTAAATCCTCTTCAAATATTAAATGCGTGTGTAACTTACCCGTACATGAATATGTGTGAAACGTACATATAATGTTCGTAACATATTGTCACGTTGTCTCCAACTGGGAGGAGAGAAATAAAAAATTTCCCCTACCCCTCCGTGTTTTAATTAACAGATCTCAAATATTCACCGTTAAAAGGAAGAATAAGGAATGTAGGTCAACTCCACGGCCTGACCGTTAAAAGAGGAAATTACAATGTAGGTCAAGCTATCTGTACTCCATAACCTCACCTGGGTGGATAGAGATAGTAGTCCGAACGAATCGCCTGACAGGGTGAAGGAAGAAGAAAGAGGCTAAATGATTGTCCAGAACCCTAAAGCCGGAAGCACCCTTTTCGTCAACGGAAATAGGAATGAAGAATGCAGTTGGTGTGACAAGATGTAGTGACACTGTCGCCAAAACTCTGGGTGAAGAAGCGAAATAGAGCTCTTGGACAGGAGATACCAGACGCCTTCAAGCCGAGCTCCACAGAATCCCGCTAGCCCGTTAAAGTAAATACTCTGCGAAGAAATCCGCCGAAAAAGCTAAGTACACCGTAAAACCGTTTTCTCCCTCCACCCATCCTAAGTATTGCCATTGTATACTCTCTCTCTCTCTCTCTCTCTCTCTCAATTTAAAGAAATAAGAAAGAAAAGAAAAAGGAAGAAAGAAATACATTTGTATTTGGTATTGTCTGCTGGCAATATAGCCGGCACCTTAATATTTGTCTGTGTCAGCACGTATAAAAAACCTTGTTATATTTTATATGCCCCTTCGTGTCGAAATTTATTCGTTGTCGTGTTTGCCTATCGAGTTGCCTTCTTTTGCATATTCCTTTTCAGCTTCATTCGTTTCAATTTATTCTCGCTAAATGTCCTATACGCCTTTAAAAACATTGGAATTGTCGACTACGATAAATAATAATATTATATCAAAACGTAGAGGCCCCTATCTTCCATTATCCTTAGGGTAGGAAGACGAAGTGGTCTGATGGGTGTGTGTGTAACGTGAAATTTGGAAACCCCTTTCCAGCGGCGGTCAGTCTAGCCCCAAGTTAACCCCCACGTTATCTGCCAGTTCCCATATGCCCGAGAAAGGACTCTTAACGAGGACTTATTCTACGAGGGATCAAGTGCCAGACTGCCTCGACTTCACACGTGCGAAAAATAAACTCCTGTCTTGGGATAAATATTTTAATGGCACCGTCACAATATATCGATAGAACATGGGAATCCCGAAACACGAAAAACACTTACGACTTCTTAGTTCAGGTACGAAACTTTTTATTACCTTTGAGTTTAAAGGTTCTTCGACATAAGGAGAGAGATACACATTCTTTCTATTCTGGCTTTTCTATCTCCTCCCCCCTCCAACACTTGCGTACCCGTCGCAAAGCCTCTGCGAGCAAGCGAAAGTCAACCGTCTTCCTCCGGGGCAGAACTCAACTCTGCCTTTTTTCAAAATCCCCAAAATCCTCCGCGCGCGCTTCCGATGCATGATGTCATTCACACCCCCAAGTCACAATTTTCTATCTGGGATTTTTATTTTAACATCTGTGAACGACACATCCTCCCCGCGCGCGCGTTAACACCTGCACTCAAGTTTGCACCTAACTAACCCATGTGGTGAGCCGAAAGGTTCTCAGCCTAACTAAACCCAAAGGCAAGATATATAAAACGAAATCCCTCGGCCATTATATATATATATATATATATATATATAATATATATTGTCTCATACAGGACACTCGTTTGGGAGGTTCTTATGCCACATCAGATATGCAGTTGATGCATTCTACTGACCCAGCACTTGATTGATTTGTTTTGGTTTCTTTGTTTAATGGAATATCAACCTTCATAGGTTATCTAATGCCAAAGCTATCTTTATATAACAGTGCTGGAACTATGTAATCCGTAGCTGGTGGGAAAAATGTTTTTTACCTTACCAAATCGCAAAATGAACGTCGAAAATCAATCAAAATCTTTTGTGTTCATTTATAAGAAGAGAAGTAAATGTTATAAAATAGCCGAGGGATTTCGGTTCATGCCTTTGAGTTTAGTTAGGCTGAGAACCTTTCGGCTCAGCACATGGGTTAGTTAGGTGCAACATTGAAGCAGGTGTTAACGCGATTGCGCGCGGGCGGATGGAGGTGTCACTCATATGTCATAATAGTCCGAAACGAACCAAGGTGACAGGGTGCGGGTGACGTCACGCACCGGAAGCACGCGGAGGTTTGTGTGAGAATTTGAAGAGAGAAAGAGTCGGGTACTAGACCCCAAACGAGAAGGATCGACTTTTAGAGCTCGCAGGCGTGAGGCGAACGTGCGCTCTATGGGGGCCGCTCGAGTTGGGGGCCAAATGAATTTAGACAGCATAGAAGATTGTGTCTCTCGTCCTTATGTCGAAACCTTTAACTCAAAGTTAATAAAAAGGTTTTGTACCTGAACAAGAAGTCGTTACGTGTTTTCGAATTCCGAGATTTCTATGTTCTATCGTTATGAACATTATATGTCCATTTCGCACATAGCGTTAATTGTGAATATGGTACATAAAGATGACTCGGGAAGTCCCAGTGAAAAAAAACAAAGGATCAGGTCTAGATAGATATTGTCACGTGGTCTGCCACTGAGAGGAGAGAGGTAAGATCAATTTCCCAATACCCCTCCGTGTTTGAATTAACAGGCCTAAAAGTTTTGTAGTTTCAATAATTCTTATCCAATTCTAATAAAGTATTTGACCTTTTGGTGGGACACTGACACTAACAATATAAGTAGGTTTGGTTTCTTTGATTAACGGCTAATTGTAGGTTATTTAATGCCTAAGCCATTCTCCACGAAGAACAGTAATGGTACTATTTAATACATAGCTGGGAGGATAAGGGGGTTCATACCTTTCCCAAGTGTATTTGTCCGAAAGTGAACGTACTAGCACGACTGGAGTTCGAACTCGCTTAGTACGATTCTGCAGTCCATCGTCTTAACCATTACACCACAAGGACCATTGTTCTTGGGGTTGATTATTTTAAGACTTAAAAAATGTGTATTCTAAGCCATACAACTGTGTGCAAATTATTCATGTGTAATATGAATACTTAATATCCATATTTACTAACCCCTCCGCTCGGGCAGAATATGACACAAGGTCAATTTTGAAGCGGAGTTTAACAGGTTTGAATTCAAAGTTTTCCTTCTCCTAGACTAGTTACCTCGCCAAGGCTGTATAACTCAGTCTGTCCTACTATTTACCCACAGGCGAATAATTGGATTCATACCTTTCCCAGTCTCATCCAGGATTTGAACTCGTGTCACCGTATCCATTTCCTAGGACGATAACCATTACACCAAATATGAATACTTAATAAAAAGATTTAATAACCTTTGTTGGTTTTTTTAACACCAAATCCATTTTTAAACAAATAGTCAGGTCTATTTCAAACAATTCAGTTTAGCATGAATACACAGTTTAATTGTCAAAAACATTTCTATTTCAAGCTATTCAGTTTACTCAAACAATTCTAATCCTAGCAATTCAGTTTAGTATAAGTATAGATTTTCTCCTCACAGTTAAATGTCAAAACAATTCTCTTTCAAACAGTTCAGCTTAGCATAAGTACAGTTTCAAAGTTAAAAACAGTTCTATTTCCAGTAGTTCAGTTTAGTATAAGTACACAGTTTAATTGTCAAAAATGTTTCTTATTTTAAGCTATTCAGTTTAGTCAAACAGTTCTAATTCGAAACACTTCAGTTTAGTATAAGTATAGATTTTGTTTATACACAGTTAAATGTCAAAACACTTCAATATCAAACCATTCAGTTTAGCATAAGTATGCAGTTTAAATTTAATTACACTGTTTATTTGTCAAAAACATTTCTATTTCAAGCTATTCAGTTTAGTCAAACAGTTCTAATTCAAACAATTCAGTTTAGCATAAGTATGCAGTTTAGTTCTATTTAACCCATAGATAGGGCCCTCTCAGGTGCTACCTGGGAGCAATGGCAGTGAAGGGGTTCTCCGCATTACCCAATGCCCCAGCATCACTGGAACCTCAACATCATATTGTTTAGTGTCACATATCCAGGGCACCTGTTGGGAGTGGGGCTTATCTCTGTGCAGGGGTCCAGTCGGTGTTTTCTAGAGCCCCAGCCGACAGGGCAGTTTATGCTGGTTGGCAATCACTGGTGTGTCGATGTGTCGGGGTCCAAAGTAGAATGTGCCAGCTTCTCCAGCAATATCTTGTAGATAAATAACGATGTGTGACACCAGAGATGGACATCACACTCGGGTTTGGCGCCAGCTTTCGGACCAGATCTTTTGGTCTTGTTTCCCCCCTTTCTCCATTATTTGGAAATTTCCTTTTTTTAACGAGTAAGAATCCATAAAAATACTTCGACAATTTTTTGTCTCTACTAGGTGATGGCTATCTGAAGAGTTTGGTAGCTCTTATCGAGTGGCCAGTTGAAATGAATTTATAACACCCAAAAAACAGTTTGTTCAGTTTTTCTTCCAATAAACGACCACCTACCTTCCATCACGAAAACTATCCAAGTTAGACGAATCATACATGCAGGACACTGCTGAAGAAGCAGTGACAAGCTCACTCCTATGGACCCCCGCATATGGCCGAGCAAAAGCAAGACGACCAGCTCAAACATACATACAGTAGCTATATGTGGATACGGGATGTAGCCCTGAAGACCTGCCAGAAGCGATGAACGATAGGGAGAAGTGGCGAGAGAAGGTCAGGGATATCCGTGCTGGCGGTATGACATGATGGTGATGATATATATATATATATATATATATATATATATATATATATATATATATATATATAATGGAAATAAATCTGACAGTATGAAGAAATGATGAATTTATTATAATGGAAAGTCAACGTTAAAACGTTTCGGTTTTAATAGACCTTTACCAAGACTTTAAAATGGCTAAAAATGTTGATTGAGAGTTAAATTTCCATTGCTGTTCAAGCAACATTTTTCACCATCTTAAAGTCCTGGTTAAGGTCTATTAAAACCTAAACGTTTTAACGTTGACTTTCCATTATAATAAATTCATCACTTTCAAATTACTTTGTTTTTCTACAAAGTGTCTCAAAATAGATGCAACCCATTAATATGATAATGATTCATTACTGAGACAAGTGCAATGACGGTCATCTGGAATACGTCCTTTAAAAAATGCATCCTTTCAGCTAGAGACATCAAATCAATATTTTTTTAATTATTATTATATCAGCTCCAAGGACATGCAATCTTTTTTGAGGTTCTTGTCTCAGTAATAAATCATTATCATATTAATGGATTGCGTCTATTTTGAGACAATTTTGAATGATTTCGTCTTCAAATAAGTAGGAGGTGCCCGTGGTGTAATGGCTATCGTTGAAGGAAAGGGACACGACGATACGAGTTCAAATCCTGGACGCGAGTGATTGCATTTCACATAGCACTAATACCCTTGGGAAAGGTATGAATCCAATTATGAATAAAACGTAGGACAGACTAGGTTCTTCAGCCTTGGTGAGGCAACTAGAAGGAAAACTCTTAATTCAAACCTGTTAAACTCCGTTTAAAAATTGACCTTGTGTCATATCCTGGCCGAGCGGAGGGTTTGGGTAAATATATAAGTTGTGACGCAAAATATTTTTCTTCTCTGGTCCAAGGCATTGTGATCGAAGATTGATAGTTGTTTTAGTCGAGTATTTTCAAAGCTGAAACAAAAAAGGACACAACATTAGTAGAGTTATTAGCAGTCATATGGGTCCCATGTATATTGAGACACCCTATATTTCTTCATATATATATATATATATATAGAGAGAGAGAGAGAGAGAGAGTAGAACAAAATAATAGAAACACCTAGAATCTTAGTATCATAATTTAGAAACGCCTATAAAATCATCAAATATTTGTTATCTTAATTTTCTTTAATCTATAAAGTTTTCTCATCTTATTTTACAAAAAAAAAAAACTCTTTACAGATATCATCTGAAGAAATTAATCAAAATTCATTACATAGCAGATGAATCAGACTTTAAAAGAGGTTGGATTTTTATAGCTCGAATGGCAGGCAAATTATTTGGTCTAGCAAGGAGTACTGTCTCGAAAGTAATGAAGGCATTTGAGAAAGAAAGAAAAAAACCTCCTCACTGAAGCAAACCTCTGGAAGAAAGCAAAACTCGTCCGATTGGGACTGTCGGATCCTTACGGAAATTGTTAGAAAGGATCACAAAAATACACCTCCGAAAATTACAGCATAGCTTAAAGACCATCTTGAGATCCCAGTTTCCTCAAAAAACTGTAAAAAGGGGGCTGCATAAAGCCGTATTTCACGAGAGGGCTGTAATCAGAAAACCATATTTAAAAAAAATCATTTTACAGTTTCCAGGTTTTTCTATTATTTTGACCAACTCCCCAACAGAAACACATATATATATATATATATATATAGTCTAGGAGAAGGAAAAACTCTGAATTCAAACCTGTTAAACTCCACGTTAAAAAATAGACATTATGTCATATCCTGCACGAGCGGAGGGGTTGGTAGAAAAAAAGAAAAGAAGAGAGGGTGGTGCCTGTGGTGTAATGGTTATCGTCATAAGAAATGGACACGGTGACACGAGTTCAAATCGTGGACGAGACTGATCGCCTTTCACTTAGCACTAATACCCTCGTGAAAGGTATGAATCCGATTATTCTCCCTCCAGCAATGGGTAAATTGTAGGGCAGACCTGGTTCTTCAGCCTTGGCAAGACAACTAGTCTAGTAGAAGGAAAACTCTGAATTCAAACCTGTTAAACACCGCTAAGAAACTGAGCTTGTGTCATATTCTGCCTGAGCGGAGGGGTTGGTATATATATATATATATATATATATATATATATATATATATATATATATATATATATATGAGCAGGAAATGAAAACGAGTTTTTGGTCTTTTGAGTAATACATTTAATGTAGTTATGCTCTGGTTGTGTAAGGACTTGCCAGAAGGACTTGTAAGAAGGCCGAAGAATATATATCGCCCGTAATAAGACCCGGAAGTTTTTATCATGATTATTCGCTTTGAGGTCTTTTGAATACGAAAGTGAGAATCAGTCATTTTTTTTTTAATGATGAACACCACAAATTGCGCCATTCCATTTGATCTGGTTATATAAACCCTAAACAACCTGATGGTGAGGTTCCAGTGATGCTGTGGGGTTGGGGAATGCGGAGCACCCCGTCATTGCCATTGCTCTCAGGTCTACTCTGGCCCGGAATGGTAGCACCTGATAGGGCCCAGTCTATGATTCAAATAGAATTAAGCTGCATACTTACGCTAAACTGAATATTTTGAAAAAGAACTGTTTTGACATTTGACTGTGTGTAAAAGAAATCTATACTTATACTAAACTGAATTGTTTGAATTAGAACTGTTTGACTAAACTGAATAGCTTAAAATAGAAATACTTTTGATCATTAAACTATGTACTTGTGCTAAACTGAACTGCTTGAAATAGAACTGTTTTAACATTGAAACTATACTTATGTTATACTGAATGCTTTAATATTGAACTGTTTTGACATTTAACTCTGAGGAGAAAAGCTACACTTATACTTAACTGAATTATTTGAATTAGATTTGTTTGACTAAACTGAATAGCTTGAAATAGAAATGTTTTTGAAAATTAAACTGTGTACTCATGCTAAACTGAATTGGTTGAAATAGAGCTGACTAGTAAAAAGTGGATTTGGCGTTAGATTACCTACAAAGGTTGATATGCCATAAAACTCAAGCAACCAACTCTACTTCCAGGATAGGTCGACTCTCAAACATACCGTAGGTTACTGGTAAGCCAAAACTTACACAGAAGGTTTAAATGAGGTTGGATGGTTGGTTGGTTTGTTTCATGGCTTATCAACCCGTTTCGGGTCATTTAACGCCAAACTGAATTTCAAACAATTCAGTTTAGTATAAGTATAGTTTTCGTTTGCAAGCAGCTGAATGGCAAAATAGTTCCTTTAAATGTCAAAAGAATTCTTTTTCAAACAATTCAGTTTAGCAGAAGTACAGAGTTTAGTTCTATTTGGCCAATAGAGAGGGCACTATCAGGTGCTACCACTGTGGGCCCGAGTGAACTTGGTAGCGATGACAATAAAGGGCTACTCCACATTCCCCAAAGCTCCAGCATTAACGGAACATCACCATCAGATTTTCAGTGTCATATCAAGGACACACGTTGGTGGGGGTCTTACCCCTATATATAGAAGCAGTCAGTGTATTCTACAGCCCCAGCCGACTGGACAACCTAAATGAGTATTGGATCTTATAAACTGCAGCAAAATTTTATTGGAGTTTCCCTTTATAAATGTATATTGGTAAATACTTTTAAAAATTACTGTGCGGTATCTTAAAAATCAACGTTTTTTCGTCAATAAAATAACCTTCACTTAATCGTAATTTAAAATATTGTCCATCAAAATAGAGTAAAAATTCCAATGTTTGTATATTTAGCAAACTACCATTATGTCACTTTAAGCTGTCGTTAGTCAAGTAGTTTATGGTATACGTATTTTTTTAAATCTAAAATCAAAATACTTCAGTGATATATGAAACACGCCAATATTACACATTAGGGCTTATTTTCATAGAAATAGACAATGTATTACGCGATCCTGAAATCGTGCCGAGGAATAGCATACCACAGTTGTCTGGCTGGCTACCTTAGTGGTGTGAGAATCGGATTAGTCTTTACAATCAGTGCATCATCTGTTGGAAACGGGGTGTAATATAGCGTTTGATATAATACTTATTTCAGTTTTATTATTTTGTATTTATTCCTGTGTTAATTTGTTAAATATTATCACCAAACACGAGTTAAAGTTGGAAAATGTTTGTGTCAGTCTGCTGGAGTTACAGTAAGAGGTGTATATTGTTTGGCCACTCTGTAGTAAATGTTTCGATTTTAGCCGTGCCATATTTTACGGCCCCAAGTTTTATAGAGATTTTTTTCAGACTTAAATAGTCGACTTGTACACCGCAATTTACGGCATGAACTTGATAAATGAATGTTACATCTATCACATTTGATTTTTTTATATACTGTCTCCTTCAATTCTCAATATTACATTAGAAACATCCACACACACGCATACACACGCATATTTATATATATTTTATTTACTGCTTATATATGTGTGTGCGCGTGGTTGTGTATGTGTGTGTGTATGTCAGCAGAAAATGAAAACGTGTTTTTGGTTAGAGCGATACCTCTAAGGCTAGAAGGACAGATGTAAGATGTTAGCTAAATACGTCTTCTTAAGTTTTGTTAATTAAGAGAAGCACTTCGACACTTTTCCAAATGTGATCGAGAAACGAAGTAAAGAGTCTATAAGTCTTAGCTCAGCATATCGCAATTTGTGATATCAACAGAAGTGAGACTTGAAAAGTAAGAAAAAAACAAAAAAAAAAAAAAAAACAACATAAAGAAAAATTAGGCCTCTAAGCAGAAATTCCTGTGTAGTCTCCACCTAACGTCTTTTGTTACGAAGAACTTGGGCTTGGTCGGTGCTGGTGTGTGTGGTTCGGAGTGGAAATTTCTGTGAGGGGGGGGTGAAAGAAAATGAAGTAGAAGAAGAAGAAGATGAAGAAGTTTTAAAGTCGCGAGTGATTACCAGACGACAACGATGACAATATATGTTTCTTTGTGAGAAGGGGTATTGTCAGCTTTGCAACCCCACCTCACTCAGAGAGTCAAAAAATGAGTTTCACAATAATAATAATAATAATAATAATAATAAAAATAATAATAATAAAGAAAAGGAAGCTTTGAAAATGTTTCAATAATGATGACATATCCCACAACGTTGATTGTGTTAAAAAGTTACAGGGACCAATGACAGGCCCAGGAGCAGCATTTACGGCGTTGTAGTATCATTAACAGTGTCTTTTACCTTTGCTACGCAGATTTAGTTACGAAAAACGCAATCTATATATATATATATATATAGATAGATAGATAGATAGATTTTAAACAGACTAGAATTGATAGATATATCGATATATAGATAAATATAAATGAACAATGCAAGATAGCTTGCTAGCAAGACACACATAATACATAGATAGAACACACACGCACACATACACACACACACACACACATATATATATATATATATATATATATATATATATATAGAGAGAGAGAGAGAGCGAGAGCAAGAGAGAGTTATTTTCGTCATTTACGTAATTTTTTCACCATATACATACATACATACATACATATACATGTATATATTTACATCCCTCCCCCTATCTCTCTCAGACCCTCTCTCTTTCTATCTCTCTTTCTATCTCTCTTTCTCTCTATGAATTACTCATACATTTATATATATATATATATATATGGTCTTGGGAAATATATGTCTTATATATCCATTTATATATATATATATATATATATATATATATATAGATAGATAGATAGATAGTTTGGTTGGGTTTCTTTGTTTAAACACATATCAACCTTCTTAGGTCATTTTATGCCAAAGCCACCCTTTTAGAACTTTAGTGGTACTATTTAACCCATAGCTTGGAAGATAAGAGGGTTAATATCTTTTCCCAAGGTATTTGTCCGAAAGTGAATGAAATAACCGGTACAGGAGTTCGAACTCGCTTACTCCGACTCCGCAATCCACACATACCCAATTAACACACACACACACACACACAGAGAGAGAGAGAGAGAGAGAGAGAGAGAGAGAGAGAGGAGGTAAGCATGTAAAGAGTCATCTGACGAGATGGAGAGTATAGCAATAATATTCTCCGCCGAAATAAATTTATTATGACGACATAACCGAGTTTGAGTCTCCATTAAATTGTACTATATATATATATATATATATATATATATATATATATATATATATATATATATATATATATATATATATATATATATTAGCGCTCATTGCAAGCTTCTTCGTAGATGAATTGAGGTCTCGGCAACCGTTGAAAGGATGTATGTAAACAATAGTAATTGTGATTCATAACTGTTTAAAATTTACTTCGCAGCTAATGTCTCCTCGTGGCTGAATGGTTAGAAACTTTGGCTTGGCGTTTAAGTCAACCGGGTTTCGATCCCAGCTACGGGAAGATACTGTCTAGCCACACTGATGAGTTCTGATAGAACGAAACAGCTCTGTCTGTGGATGACTATATATATATATATATATATATATACAGACAAACACGCAGGCACACGCAGACACATTGCCCATACATAAATATATGTTTCTTTTCAACTGACGACTGCAATGCCAGGTGCCTATAATATCAGACACCAGACATTGGTCAGGTGAAGATAATTGTTTACCAACGATTATTTGGATAATTCCCGTGGCTTAATGGTTACTGTACAAACCTGCGTCATTGTAGTGATTTAGTTCGAACCCCAGTCATGCAATTATGGACTGATACCCGAGGGAAAATTGTAAACTCTCTTAATCCCCCACCTCAGCTATGGGACAAAGAGCAAAACTATACTTCTTTTACAAGTATAGTTTTAGCATTGAATAACCCACAACGATCATTACGCCATTAAAAGCAAGAAACGAAACGAAAAGTGTTGATGAGCTATAAAAGAAATATTGACACGTATTAACATATAAGCATAAAATTAGTATATATATATATATATATATATATAGACTGATTTCATGCTTATATGTTTAATTTGATATATATATATATATACATATGTGTGTGTGTGTATGTGTGTGTGTATGTGTTTGTGTGTGTGTCCAACGTAGTGGAGCGGAGACCTAATCGAATAGATATATTGATCAGAAAAGTGAGAATCGACTGAAATAGAATTTAGAATAACCTAGTACATTACAAGAAATAAATCGAGAATATATATATATAAGAAAAAATATCTGGGAGCATAACAGGGTTCATCCCTTTCCCTAAGGTATTTGTCCGATAGTGGATGCAACAGAGCGACGGGAGTTCGAACTCGCTTACTACGATTCCGCAGTCGATCGCTTTAACCGTTACACTACGAGAGATCTTTTACAATGAGCATACTGCTATTAAATAAATGTCATACTTTCATTTACCATCAAGATAGGAGTCAACATCCTCTTGTCGAGCCATCAGCACGGATATCCCTGACACTTTCCCGCTACCTCTCCCTATCGTTCATCGCTTTCGGTAGGTCCTCCGGGCTACACTGCGTATATTCACAGAGCCGCTGTATGTAGGTTCGAGCTGGTCATCCTGCTTTTGCTTGGCCATGTGAAGGGGTCCATAGGCGTACATCACTTATAAGCTCTTCCCTGCTTCTCCAGCAGTGTCCTGCATATTTGCTTCATCTAACTTTGATAGTTTTTGTGATGGGAGTTTGGCAGCCGTACAGTTACTGCTTTGTGGGGTGCTGCCTCCGGGATCTGTTCAATTTTGCTCGCAGCATTCTCGTGTAGTAGCTGTCAAGCCTTTTCTCCATCCGTTTAGTTAGCGTCCATGTAGTGCATTCATATAGCAGTATCGACACGATCGCTGCTTGGAAGAAACTGCGTTTCATTTTTATCAGTCAGGTCTGACTTCCATATGACCGATAGTCTATCGATAGTTGTCCATGCCTTTGTTAGTCGCATGTCGATGTCTTGTCGTATCTGAACTAAGAAGCCGTAAGTGTTTTTCGTGTTTCGGGATTCCTATTTTGTATGTATATATGTTATGAACATTCTACGTACGTTTCACATATCCGTATCGACCGATAAAATGAAACACAGTTTCTTCCAGGCGGCAGTCGTGTCGATACTGCTGTATGGATGCACTACTTGGACGCTGACTAAACGGTTGGAGAAGAAGCTCGACGGCAAGTATAGAAGAATGTTGAAAGCAATATTGAACAGGTCCTGGCAGCAACACGCCAAACGGCGCCAACTGTACGGCCACCTACCACCTATCACGAAAACTATACAAGCTAGACGAACCAGACACGCCGGACACTGTTGGAGAAGCAAAGACGAGATCGTAAGTGATGTGCTCCTGTGGACCCCCGAATATGGCCAATCAAAAGCAGGACGACCAGCTCGAACATTCATACAGCAGCTATGTGATGATACGGGATGTATTCCCGAAGACCTGCCGAAGACGATGAATGATAGGGAGACGTGGAAAGAGAGGGTCAGGGATATCCATGCTAGCAGCACGTCATGAAAAATATAATTTGGCATTAAATAAGCAACATTGGTTGATATACCATAAAACCAAACCAAACCAAGCTTTTATTGAATATAAAATAAGTTTATGACCGTACTAGCAAAATGGTTTACCATATTTATACAGAAAAGGACAGCAGAGGAAATAATCGATTGTCTTACCACATTCTCCTGGGATTTTGTTTGTTTGTTTGTCTGTTTGTTTCTAATAGGACCAAAAATAATCCTGGTGACTGAGTCTTTGAACAGTTCTCTGGCGTCGTCTCTCCTAGGTTTTCAGATATTTCAGGAATTGTCCGCCAGAAGTAATTCGTTTTGTAGAGTTTTTGTTTCCTTCTTGAACAAGGGCGCTCTGCTTCCGAAAGTTGGCTATTAGAATCTGTGGTGGTCTGCTTACCCTAATTCAGGGAAAAGTTCTGGTGTCGATCTCAGTATCGTTACAATCATCAAACTTTATCGTTCAGAAAAATCAAATGGTATAATGTCGTCGTTAATATCTCAAGGGTTGAATATTGCTTTCGCGGGGGGTTTGCTCCTCTTTCAGGTTTGATACCTTTCCGGCAGAGGCTAAATCACGGACAGAAACGGTCGATTGCCTCCAATACGGATGCTGAATGCGCGCATAGCGTGGGTTGGCCATGTGGAGTTCTACGTCACTTTCAGGAGAGTCGTGTTGACCTTGTCGGGCATATTTTTTAAGAAGAACGGTGTCTGTTTATGAGAGACAGGAAGGGCTGAACTTTACCTTCAAAATTAAAACAAATTCTAGAGAGGAATTGTAATAGTGTTCTTATCCTATTGACCAACCCCTCCGCTCGGGCATGATATGACACAATTTTTAAGTGGAGTTTAACAGGTTTGAATTCAGAGTTTTCCTTCTCCTAGACTAGTTTCCTCACCAAGGCTGAAGAACCTAGTCTGCCCTACTATTTAACCATAGCTGGAGGGAGAATAAGTAGATTCATACCTTTCCTAAGGGTATTAATGCTATGTGAAATGCAGACTCGTTCAGGATTTGAACTCGTGTCGCCATGTTCATTTCCTACGACGATAACCGTTACACCACGGGCACCACGTAAATTATTATCAAACCTATATAGGAGATAATTGTGTACAAGAAATACTTCACTTTGTCCAGGAATGTAGCATCAATATCCTCATGGAGAGCTGTTTAAAATAGAAAAACAACCAGTTTACAAATCGTTAAATATATATGCATATCACAGACAATTACTATAGAGAGTTTGAAGCTCACTAAGTACTCCAAAGTGTTCTTATCGCGTGCAGGGGTTCGAGTATTACGACTTCCCATTGCGTAATTGGCGTTTGTCGATTTTCAAGTGATAGCTATATCGTCTTCCAGAAAATCCCGTTATATCTTAAGTATTATTCGTTCCCTTGAATTTTATGGCATAGCTCAGCTTACGGCAACCTGCTGCTCCAATAAGAATTTTCTCATTCGTTAAAACGTAAAAGAGGTCTCGTGATCAGTATAAATATAAGTAGGTATTCCAAAAAAGGAGAACAGTGAGCAAAGACAGCGAATAACCATAATTACCCTTACATTGGGACAGGAAAATTCTATGGGGAATCGTGAGTATTCGTCGATGACAGAAGATATTTTTCGAGATTTAGATATAAAAGACCCGTTATAATATATGTTCTAACTTTTACAAGGCTGTGTCGTTTTTCCTTGGGCTTCCGTTTTGGGTTTGTAGAAGTTCGGTTTTATTTGAGCTCAAATCTTGTAGCCATTTGTGATTCGTTTCATTTACTCAAGTAAAATTGGTAAATTTCAAGTTCGAAACATGCATCATTCTCGTGAGGCCTAAATGACAGAGTTCATTATAGACTTTTCGTAGATCTTCGATGTTCTTTAAAGATCCACAAACAGTTAACAGGGCGTCTTCCATCACTTTCTCCTTTCCTGACCGGTAGAAAAACTCGTACAAAAAACATGAAAGCTATACTCCTCATCTTGCTATCTGTTCAAAGCAATATCAGATTAAGAAATATAGCCTTTTTTTTAGTGCTTTCACTATGGACTACGCCAACTTCTTGACAGCCTAATGCCAACCACAATTTTGACGGTGTTCTAGAGAAGAACGCTACAGATCATCCCGATTGCCTTGTTCGGCAACAATATCATGATTTGATTGGTTTGGTTTGGTTTGTTTTCTGGCATATCAACCTTTGTAGGTTATTTAATGCCAAAGCAATCATGCTAGAACAGTAGTGGTACTATTTAACCCATAGCTGGGAGGATAAGGGGATTCATACCTTATCCAAGGGTATTTGTCCGAAAGTGAACGTAATCCTATTTACCAACCCCTCCGCTGGAGCAGGATATGACACAATGTCAATTTTTTTAGGCAGAATTTAACAGGTTTGAATTCAGAGTTTTCCTTCTCCTAGACTAGTTGCTGAAGAACCTAGTCTGCCCTACTATTTAACCATAGCTGGAGGGAGAATAATTGGATTCATACCTTTCCCAAGGGTATTAGTACTATGTGAAATGCATTCAGGATTTGAACTCGAGTCGCGGTGTCCATTTCCTACGACGATAACCATTACACCACGGGCACTTCCGAAAGAGAACGTAATAGCGCGACTACGATTCCGCAGTCCATCGCTTTAACCATTAAACCACGAGGACACGCCCCCGTGATTTGATGCATCATTTTCACCTTCCCGGGTAAACCCAGGATTCGTTAAAGTTATGAATAAATTAGATATATTTTTTATAAGATCTCTAAGGCTTTAATGGGAGAAAGAAAAAGGGGAAAATCGGGTAATTTTGTAAAGGAGTGCATTTCCCTGAAAAGAGAGTATCCATTAGGAATAATAAGCAAAACGTACCCATGGCTCCTTACAAGGCGGCTTTGGAAATTGATAAATCTACCAGTGGCATTAGCCATATTTACCAACCCCTCCGCTCTAGCAGGATATGACACAAGGTCAATTCTAAAGCGGAGTTTAACAGGTTTGAATTCAGAGTTTTCCTTCTCCTAGGCTAGTTGCCTCACCAAGGCTGAAGAACCAAGTCTGCCCTACTATTTATCCATAGCTGGAGGGAGAATAATTGGATTCATACCGTTCCCAAGGGTATTAGTGCTATGTGAAATGCAATCAGTCTCGTCTAGGATTTGAACTCGTGTCGCCATGTTCATTTCCTACGACGATAACCATACACCACAGGCACCTCCAGTGGCATTAGCTGTTTAGGAATCATCATGGTCCCATTACTCACGATATATCCCTGTTGTCTAATGGTACTTGACCTATAAGAAAACTTGTCTTTGTTGTGTGTACGGTTATTATTATCAGACATGATAAATTGAACTATTTGAAATAGAACTATTTGATTATTTAACTGCGTTGGTTGGTTGGTTGGTTTATTGGGCTTTATGGCATATCAACCTTTGTTGGTTATTTAACGCCAAATTCATTTATGTAAATAATCTGTTCTTTTTAAAACAATTCAGTTTAGCATAAGTACACAGTTTAATGATCAAAACATTTCTATTTCAAACTATTCAAGCAGTTATATGTAACAATTCAGTTAGGTGTAAATACAGTTTTAATGTCTAAAAAACAGTTCTATTTGAAATAATTCAGTTAAGCATAAGCACCCAGTTTAAATGTAAGTACGGTTTAATAGTCAAGAACATTTCTATTTCAAACAATTCAGTTCAGCATTAGTATGCTGTTCTATTTAACCTATAAATAGGACCCTATCAGGTGCTACCACTCCGGGCCAGAGTGGACCTGGGAGCGATGGCAATGAAGGGGTACTCCGCATTCCCCAAAGCTCCGGCACTGCTGGAACCTCACCATCAGATTGTTTAGTGTCATATCCATGACACTCGTTGGGGGGGGGGTCTTACCCCTCTGCAGAGAAGCAGTCGGTGTATTCTACATCCCCAGCCGACTGGGCAAATTTAAATGCTTGTAAACGAATGACTGATGTTAAATTGAACTGTTGGTGATATATAGCAATTCTTGGAACCATTTAACTTTGTTGACTTATGCTAAATTGAATTGTTAGAAATAGAACTGTTTGATCATTTAACTGAGTGTATTTTCAAAGTGTGTTTACCAATCATATAATTAGTATATATGCAAAAACAGGATTTTGCATTAAATAACCAACCATAGTTTGTATGAAATAAAACCAAACCAAACCTCTCTTACTTGTGTAATCAGTGAGGTGTTCGCCATAACCACCTATTACTTTTTTGTATTATCAGCGCTAAAATATTCTCACAATTTCCGGTGTCGACGAGAGCATTCATTTTGACCTTGTTCATTTTTACCGTCAACATAGCCTTTGAAAGACAATTACTTACTATGATATTAGTTGGAATAATATTTAATCCAGACGATAAGATCTTTGATCAAAAAACCCTTGAAAAATGTTTCTTTATCAGGTATTTTAGGCATTTACCTTTCATTTCTGAGAAATACCTCCTGGTGTGTAGCTGGTTGCAATAAAAATAACATTTACGTAAGTAAAGTAAAGTTAGCGACCATAGTCGAGGGTGACCCGAAGGCTCCCTTTTCGATAGCTACTACACCAAGGTGTAGGGGAGGGCGCTACTCCATTCCCAGGATTGCTCCACTTTACCCTTGAACCGTACCTTATAATGCTGAGTGTTAAGCAAGGTGGTATCAAGTACCATTTTTAAAGTCTTTGGTATGACTCGACCTGGGATTGAACCCAGGTCTCCCGGGCCACTGGCGAACACTCTAACCGCTGGGCCAATGTCCTGCCTGCCAGCGGAGGGTGGGCCAGAAACAAGTATATCTGTAGTTGAGGACTGTATTTTCTTTTCTGCTTGGGCCGCTTGAACAGGTGAGATCGTAGGAGTGTGAGTATTTAGCTCGGCACCAACCTCTGTTTGTATATATGAACTAGATTGCTTTTCTGCTCTCTCTCTCTCTCTCTCTCTCTCTCTCGTAAGCAACATTTCGCGAGTAGCAGCTAGATCTAGCTGTTTATTTTCTCGCAATCTTTGACTAATGTGGCAAGATGGTGGGCATTCGTTCTGTGGGTGGGGGTGGGGGTGAGCGCCAGTCAGAGGATTCCTTTGTCTGTTTTGGTGCGAAACCCACAAAAAGACTTGCGTGCGAGATTTCCTACGAGACCGGAAGAAGACGAGGAAAGGCTAGATCCCAGAGCAGAACAGATAGGAGTTAGTGACAGTCAGTGAAAGGCGACGGACAGAGAGAGGCGGTTGTTGTATATTGACCTCCGACCCGGCCGGGCTGTCAAAATAGGAAATGAACCAGTGTAAATAACAAGTGCATCCGGTCGAGGAATATCAGAATATAACTTTGACCGTGGACGGGTTTAATGAGTGCGATTTGTGACACCCACAAGAAGGTGTACGTCAAACTATTATATAACTCGGTGCACAGGAAGTTCAATCAGTTGGTGATCAGGTCAGTTGGAGAGAAGATCCTGGAATGAGGACTATGTCCCAGAGAGGCTGGGCCCCCAGGCATTCGGTTGAGCAGCCTAGGAGAACGGGAAAGAAACGCTGTTATGGCCAATAGAGTGGGGGGTCCATAAGTTGCAGCTCTGTTCGATCTTCAACTCCCTCTCACAATAAAATCTTTATTAACCCTTTTGAACCCTTTCAAATAAAGTGAGAGGTGTATTTTTCTAAAGAACTGTGTCGCTCGTCTTTATTGTGTCGTAGTTATGATTTGCATGCAGATGTATATGTATTACGTGGCTATAACAACGGCTGCTGAAGGAGAAGTAGAGACTCGTTGACCCAGAAGCCAGAAGCCAGGACAACCAGCACGAGGGGATGAGTCAGCGTTCTTGGTAGCTGTGTGAGAACTTCGTTGGGGTACACGCTCGCGATGGCCACAGAATGCCAAAAAATGCCAAAACTTCTCTCTTCTTAGGATTACGGCTAACCCAAGTCCGTACTTGTTTGTTCTTCTTTCTTCCATTCTCCGTTATATATGTTATATCTGTTTTATATTTGTAAAACATTTGAAATTGCTCTGGCCGGAGATGAGAGGAACCACTAGACGATCGGATGGCCATGAGCTGATATAAGAAGTTGAGATAGTGGTTGTTTCGTTGGTTGTTTGGGTTTTATGGCATATCAACCTTTGTAGGTTATTTAATGCCTAATACATTTTTAGGAAAATAGTCAGTTCTATTTTAGAAAATTTAGTTTAAATCTAAGATCATTTCTATTTCAAGCTATTCAGTTTACTCAAGCAGTTCTAATTCAGCTAATTCAGTTTAGTATAAGTGCTGATTTTGTTTACACACAGTTAAATGTCAAAACAGTTCTATATTAAACAATTCAGTAAAGTGTAAGTACAGTTTCAATGTCAAAAAACAGTTCTATTTTTTTTTTAAATTCAGTTCAGCATAAGCACGCAGTTTAAATGTAAGTACGGTTTAAGTCTCAAAAACATTTCTATTTCAAGCAATTCAGTTTAGCATAAGTATGCTCTTAGTTCTATTTAACCCATAGATAGGGCTCTATTAGGTGCTACCACGCCAGGCCAGAGTGGATCTGGGAGCAATGGCAATGAAGGTTATAGTTACAGTCTCGACTTTTGGCTTCTGAAGTTATTGTTCTAATCCTTCACCAGATGATTGTTGGGTGACAGTTAACACGTACCGAGGAAAAATTACGTTTATCTTTCTACATAAAACTACTGTTCAGAACGTCCCTGTCACTTTCTAGCAATTAGAAAAGTTAGCATATATTTATATCGTGACGTGGTTCACAAACGATGTAAGTTTGTCTCTTTCAGTTATAGATGAATTGTTTTCCAATGTTAATAGAAAACCCTCGAAGGTGCATTTCCAATATCGCCAGGTGTATCAACAAATTTAGTCATCATGAATAATAAGATGTAATGATAGAAGTACGTGTGAACTAAGGAATATGCACACACACAGTCTCCACATACAGGCTGTTTCGTTGTATCACCACTCTTTAGTGTGGCTAGTCACGTAGGATGCTTGAAGCTGGGATCGAAACCCGCCCAAATTTATGTTAGACTTAATATCATACCGTTCAACCAGCAAGGGAACCCCGTCAGCTCGGGAATTATAAGGCATGATGTAGTTTACATTTTTGCCTTAACGAATACCAGAGTGCTCAATTCGTTCTAAAAGTTTTTCATAATGCCAGTAGCAACTGTAAATTCCTTCGTCAGATTGGTTAACCCTATGGGGGTGCGTATATATTGTTATCCACAGACATATATATATATATATATATATCAAATTAACTTAAATCGCGAGTCGGAAATCTTCTACTAAAGTTTCACCTTATCGGATCATCAGGAAGCCTAACCCTTTTCAGATAATGAGAGCAGATGTCGTTTGGAAGTTCAGCCCTCTGAAAAGGGTTAGGCTTCCTGATGATCCGATAAGGTGAAACTTTAGTAGAAGATTTCCGACTCACGATTTAAGTTAATTTTATAATTGGCTCCACTCGTGTTGGGCACTCTTGTAATTGAAGCATTGCAGGATTCGCGGAAGGTTTTAGTTTTCTTTTGACCAACTGACTGCATATCTCTTGATTTTTTTAAAGGGGTGTGACGGGTTGACCTTTTCTTTGTTTTTGTCCTATAATATTTTTTCTTTTTCCTCCGGGCGGTGATTCGAGATATTCTTATTTCTTGTTCCTGGCGTTTTTTTTCTTTTTTTCTGGTACCGTGAATGCTGGTAGACATTAGATTAGTAATATATATATATATATATATATATATATATATATATATATATGTGTGTGTGTGTGTGTGTGTGTGTGTGTGGGTGTAAAATCATAATTGATATTATTAAATATTACAGCCCCTCTAAATAGGAATGACCCACATGAATATACCCAAAGAAATTGCTGATGAAAAGATCATTTTGTTCTAAGTCACAAATGTCTATTATTATAAATGTAATGTTAATATTCTAAGGTTTTTTTTTCTCCCTACTGGATACCAGAGTGCTCAATTCATTCGAAGAGCCCTGCATTATGCGAGTGGCAGTCGTTAATTCCGTATTTTGGCAACGTTTCTCCATTAATTCATATTTGATTGAACATTTTTTGTCTACATATTTTTTGACAATCATTTCGAATTGCAGTATCGATCTTATGATATTCGGCGGGAATTGGTTGATAAACCTTCCATGATTAGTTATTTCCTAAGTACTCTCCGCCCAACCTTAGGCCATACACCAGTATAAACGCTCATTCTTACAAAGTAGTAATGTACATACAAAAGTTATATCAGTTTTGTAATACACCCTTCCCTGATGATGGCCCAAGGTTGGACAGAAATAACTAATTATGTAGACAAAAAATGTCTTTTATGTTCAATGAAATAGGTATCAATATATACTTAGATAGATATACACGGGAGTGACTTAAAACTCTTTTTTTTAAAAATCAAAATACCTTTTTTTTCAGAATTTTTTTTCTACTAATGTAAATTCTACATTGTTTGTAATTGGTTTATAGCAAAAATCTTTTATATTCATTTCTTTATATCTTAATCTATTTTCATGTAATTTAAAATGGCAAATCAAAGTGCTTCAGTCTTGAACAGAGTTCTCTCATCAAATTCTGGACGGCTGAGAAGTACAAAACATGTGAAATTTACCGAAGAGTACTTGATGTATAAAGACAAGTATGGTTTGGTCAAAAATGCTTTCAGATAAGTTAAACTTGGTTTTGCCACTATGAACCTGAGTCGAAAAAAAAAGTCCATTTAATAGAAACACACTGATTCTCAGGTAAAGAAATATTTCCAGGCGCAGCTGTCAGTAAAGGGAATCATGCTGATAGGCTTCTGGGATATGAAAAGGCCCATCACTATTGAACTATGTTCAACTGTAAACAGCAGTTTCTATTGGTTATTTCTTAGGCAATATTTCATCTTATTTATTGAATGTAACTACTGCTGCGACAATAGAAAGTAGTTCCTTCAATAAGGCAATCTTGATATGAAGACCCGGATGATTTCGGGGCTAAAATATAATTACCATTAACTAACGCGGTAGAATAATATTTTACAACACCTTGATACTTTGTTAACGGAACCTAATGTCTTTTAAAATCCTTTCATAATGTCAAAAGAGTAATAGATAGATAGGATAGATAGATATGAACTAAAAAAATAGCTAGATAGATAGAAAATAAATAATAGATAGATAGATAGATAGATAGATAGATAGATAGATATTAACTCAATAGATAGATAGATATAAACTAAATGATAGATAGATAGATAGATAGATAGATATGAACTAAATAATTGATAGATAGACAGAAACTAAATAATACTGGGATAGATAAATAGATAGATAGATAGATATTAACTAAGTAGATAGATAGATAGATAGATAGCTATGAAGTAAATAATAGATAGATAGATAGATAGATAGATATAAACTAAATAGATAGCTAGATAGGTATAAACTAAATGATAGATAGATAGATAGATAGATAGATATGAAGTAAATAATAGATAGATAGATAGATAGATAGATATAAACTAAATAGATAGCTAGATAGATATAAACTAAATGATAGATAGATAGATAGATATGAAGTAAATAATAGATAGATAGATAGATAGATAGATAGATAGATATAAACTAAATAGATAGCTAGATAGATATAAACTAAATGATAGATAGATAGATAGATAGATAGATAGATAGATATGAAGTAAATAATAGATAGATAGATAGATAGATATAAACTAAATAGATAGCTAGATAGATATAAACTAAATGATAGATACATAGATAGATAGATATGAAGTAAATAATAGATAGATAGATAGATAGATATAAACTAAATAGATAGCTAGATAGGTATAAACTAAATGATAGATAGATAGATAGATAGATTTAAACTGAGATAGATAGAGAGATAGATAGATAGAGAGAGAGAGAGAGAGAGAGAGAGAAAGAAAGAGAGAGAGATAACTTAATATTTCATCTTTTTTAAGAGTTTAACAGCTAAAAATATATAAGTAGATAAAAAAGTTTTTTAAAAAGAGCAAAAACAAACTTTTTCGCCCTTCTGAATTCTTCTGGGACTGGGGGACGTAACAAAGGATTGTCTTTTCATGTTACTTGTATTCGTCATTTGGAGGCAAAAATATTTCGAGACATTTTTCTCATCCCTTCCCCTCCACCTCCCCTCCCTCCCACTCTCTCTCTTTCTTTCTCTCTCTCTCTCTCTCTCTTTCTCTCTCTCATTTATTTATTTATTTATCCATTTTCTGCGTGCATGTTTTTTTTTTTGAATTCTCAACTGGCATCGAAATAAAGAAATGACAATGCTCCCAAATATATTGAAAAATGTAATTTTTGTCTTTAAAAACTAAGAATAAAACTGTATAAGTTGACCGGAAGGTTAGCTTTTTATAAAGTTCACAGCGTAAAATACAAAAAAAAAAAAAAAAACCCCAAAAGAATGAAATTTAATGAAAAACAAGGGATTTTTCAAGACATGTAATAAATATGGTGGAATACGTGTCGTCAGGCTGGTGAAGTTGTTCTATAGAATCCTGTGTATATATGTACAATGTCACGTTATCGTCAGCATTTTGGGGGGGTTGGGGTTTTTTGTTGCTATGTTTGTTTTTCTTTCGTAGAAATGAATGTGTTTGTCTTGTGCAGATATGTTTTTACACTAAAAGTACCGTGTGGTTAAAAGTTTGTCGTAATGAAACATAAAATCAGCGAAGCAGTTTCGAATATCGGCTGGAACCATTTATTAAAAAGATTTTTGAGAGGTAAAATTTGTAGAAATTGGCGTGACACAAAATCCAAGTTTAGTATTTGACTGGGTAATGTTTTTAGGGGGCTTTAGTGTGCAATATTAAACGGTACTTCAAACAGTACGTTTAAACAGTATGTTCCGCAGCTTTCTCGTTCGGATACTGATTCGAAAAGCTATCACTGACAATAAAGTTTTTAAAAAGGAATTTTATACAAAAGAAACAATAAAGAATGGGACAGAAAAGATAAAGTGATGAAAATTTTAGTGTAATTTGGTGGAACTTATCTGACAGAGTGTTCTGGAAACAAAGTTTTTTTGAATTTGAGTATTTTTCTTTTCTTTTTTTGTTTTGTCGAAATGTTTCATTAAATTGCGAGTCTTCTTTAAATTTCTTTTCAGCAGAATTCTCGGTTGAATTATCTTTCAGTTGTTTGAGCCGTCTTATCTATCTGCAGAGAAGCAGTCAATGTATTCTACAGCCACAGCTGTCTGGGCCACAGAACGCTCGCTGTTGAGGGGTCTTACCCGTCTGCAGAGAAGCAGTCGATGTATTCTTCAGCACCAGCTGACTGTGCCTCTAGTTAGGGAAGACTTAAGCCTCTACAGAGAAGCTGTTGGTGTATTCTACGGCCCCAGCCAATTGGGGCACAGGTGACTTGTTGTGGAGGGTCTTACTCTCTGTGGAGGAGCAGTTGGTGTATTCTACCCCCCCAGCCGACTGATCCACTCGTAGGGGGAGACTTACCCCTCTACAGAGAAGTAGTCGGTGTATTCTAGAGCCTCCCCCAGCCAACTGGGTCATTTTTTACTAACTTGGTGACCGCTTTTCACTCATACGTAAATTCTAATTATCCGCGAAGATTCAATCCTCCAAGCAAGTCCTGCTATCGACAATGCGAAAATGCTATTTGTTATCTTTGGAGGAAGGCATAAACTCATTTTTCCTTCTTTCCCAGTCAGCTGGGGCTGTAGAATACACCGACTGTTTCTCTGCAGAGGGGTAAAAAACCACACCAACGAGTGTCGAGGATATAACACTGGTAATACTAAACAGTAATGCTGGAGCTCTGGGGAATGCAGAATACCCATTCATTGCCATCGCTCCCAGATCTAATCTACCCGGAGTGGTAACACCTGATAGGGTTCCCATGCAAAACTGAGTTGTTTGAAATGGAACTGTTTTTGAAATTTAAACTGCGTACTTAGGCTAAACTGAATTGTTTGAATTAGAACTGTTTGACTAATCTGAATAGCTTGAAAAAGAAATGTTTTTGACAATTAAACTGAGTACACATGCTAAACAGAATGATTTGAAATAGAACTAATTCTTCGTACAAAAATGGATTTGGCGTTAAATAAACTACGGAGGTTGATATGCCATAAAACCAAACAACCAACCAACCAACCAACCATTTTTCCTTCGAAGTATTGTATTTATTTGAGGAACAGATAGCATAACAGATACCAAATATTGGCTGAGTGTGCATATGATGGCTTCTGAAGAGGGATTAAACGACTAATTCCAAGTACCTTCTCACTAGCATGTGTTACAAGATGTCTTGTCGCTGGCATATCATGACAGTAAACGTTAATAAGTCAAGGATGAAGATTGAATCTGAGCGCTCTCTGAATGTCTGGTTAATTAGTTTGTTTTACGGCATATAAACTTTATGCTACTGACAGTTTGGGAATTATTGCCCCGAAAATAAAAATGGATCATCGCAATTTTTTATCATGAAAACGCTTCGTTATCACAAACAGATCTGCTTTACCTAGTGATGTGATCATAACAGATGTTATCACTTCATTTGAGTGGATCTGGGAGTAATAGTAACTAAGGGATGCCTCCATACTCACAAAAAGTGAGATTATGGAAATATATATGTATATATAGAGAGAGAGACAGAGAGAGATTATGGAAATATATATATATATATATATATAGAGAGAGAGAGAGAGAGAGAGAAACAGAGAGAGAGAAAGATGGGAGGATAGATAGATAGATAGAATGAATTTCATTCAGAAAAAGCCTTGTCTATACGTAACTGCTAAGAGAAAAATACTTTATACATAAATATTTGGGAATTGCCACATCTAACTAAGGGATGCCTCCACAGTCACAAAAAAAGGATTATCGAAATATATATATATATATATATATATATATATATATATATATATTTCGATAATCATTATATATATAGATAGATAAATATGAACCTACCAAGATAGAATAGAATGAATCTCATTCAGAAAAAGCCTAGTCTGTACGTAACTGCTAAGAGAAAAATACTTTATACATAAATATTTGGGGATTGCCACATCTTGAAAGATGATAATCATCTTTGCCTCCAACATTTCTACTCAAACATCTTTATAAATAACTCATTAAACTTATAAAAAGTAAACAAGTTGCAGAAGATGGTACGATAATAATATAACTGCAGGTTGTCGGATTATAGATACATACATTTTTACGACACTGATGCCACTATTAGGGTCTCTCTGCTAAGACCCCAGTGACATGCATATCAAGAAAACTGTTGAGTATGCGTGGGAATTGAATAAGAAACTTAAAAAAAAAACATTAAAAAGACATAAAACTAAAAGCAAAACAAACACGAAATAATATAAACAAATAGAAAAATAACAATTTCCCTGGAGGCAAGTGACAGAAAGAACCACCTGCACATGCCTGAAAAAGATGGGTTTCCTGGCACCAAAAAGAAACCCTTGCTCAGATCTCTTTGCACCCTTCTATGGAATACGGTTTTTTCCTGGCTCTAGAAGAACATTTCCATTACGAAATTGTTGTAAAACCCGTGGAATAAAAATTACCGTTTCAAGTATCTCTGTCTTTGACATCTCTGTGCTTAGTTTATTTACAGCTTGAGCCCAAAATAAGAATAGAAAGCTAATGTGATAAAAAAAAAAAGAGTCAGACACAAACCTCAGATTTTCCCAACTTACCAACAACTTACCACAACCATGAATTAACCTTTCATGTATTCGCTTCTCAGAGACTTTTTCTGTCAAAGGACCCCACAAGCCTTCTCCGATTTGGGCATCGGGGTTAACTTCTCCTCGCAGGGTTGTCTTCACCATAGCGTGGTCATTAGACGGGGATCCTTTCTACCCTTGCTCAGTCGGAAAATCGACCGTCTCCGTTCGGTGTCTACTTTCAACTCTCTAACTTTCTTCAAATTCCCACAAACCTCCGCGCACTTCCGGTGCGTGGCGTCATTCGCACTCCGTCTCCCGTTTCGTAATTTCAGGCTATTATGACATCTCTGAGTGACATGTCTGCCCCGCGCACGCACGCGCTTGTTAATACCTGCCTCAATGTTGCACCTAACACTAACCCATGTGCTGAGCCGAAAGGTTCTCAGCCTAACTAAACTCAATGGCATGAACCGAAATCCCTCGGTCATTACGTTACAGATATACTTAATATATTTAAAACGCACCAAATATATTTTCAATTCTTAAAAGAAAAATCAATGACTCTATTATTCTATATTTTTATTTTTAATACACATTTACAGCAAATCTTATTCAATGATTCAATTTGGGGCTGTAGAATCCATCGACTGCATATCTGCAGAGGAGTAAGACCCCCTTCTCAATGAATTTGCTGAATATGACACTAAACGATCTGATGGTGAGGTTCCAGTGATGCTGCAGCTTTGGGGAATGCAGAGTACCTCGTCATTGCAATTGCTCCCAGGTCCACTCTGACCCGGAGTGGTAGCACGTGATAAAGACCTATCTATGAGTGAAATAGAACTGTCTGACATTGAAACTGAGAGCAAACATATGACTTATGCTAAATAGAAGTGTTAGAAATCTAACTGTTCGAACTTTTTTGACATTTAAACAGTGAACTTACATTTAAACTGCGTGGCTATGCTAAACTAAATTGTTTGAAATGGAACTGTTTTTGACATTGAAACTCTACGTACACAAAACTGAATAGTTTAAAATAGAAATGTTTTGACATTTAACTGTACGTAAACAAAACCTGTACTAATACTAAACTTAATTAACTGAATTAGAACTGTTTGAATAAACTGAATGGCTTGAAATAGAAATGTTTTTAACAATTGAACTGTGTACTCATGGTCAACTGAATCGTTTGAAATAGAACTATTTGCATAAAAAAGATTTGGCATTAAATAACCTACAAAGGTTGATATGTCATAAAAACCCAACCAACCAACCAACCAATTATTTTTCCTTCAAAGTAGTGTATTTATTTGTGTAATCGATAACATTACACATACCAAATATTGGCTGAGTGTGCGTATGATCACTTCGAAAAAAAAAATTTTTTTTGAAGAGGTGTTAAACTACTAATTCCTAGTACCTTCTCATGAACATGTGTTACAAGATGTCTTGTCCCTGGCATGTCATGACAGTAATCGTTAATAAGTCAAGGATGAAGATTGAATCTGAGCGCTGTCTGAATGTTTGGTTTATTGTTTGAAATAGAACTATTTGCATAAAAATGGATTTGACGTTAAATAATCTACAACGGTTGATACGCCCTAAAAACCAAACAACCATACAACCTATGATTCGATTCGACTATATGTGTAATATGATTAAGGAATGATATTTTTATATATTAATCATTTTTCGTTAATTATATTTTATCATTCAGTTTGGTTGGGCTTTGAACTATTCGGGTGAAGAGTTCCGGTGTATAGTCAATTAGTGTAGTTTACGCTCGCACGCAAAGGATATGACAATCACCATTGTCATAATAAACCCCCAGACAGGAAATGGGGATGGAGTGTGCATGACTTCATGTCCGGAAGAGATGGTCCTGAGAATTTGAGGTTTTTGAAAAATGTTCAGTTGGAAGTTGAGATTGGACCATGAAGTCAGAGAATTGAGTTTCTTCCATTGAGGCGAGAGTTGGGGATTCGGCAATTGAGTTGAAGAATTGAGTTTTTCGGATCTCTACCGGCAGAGATGAATTGAGATCTTAAACATCACAAGATGCGCCGAACGTTGCGGGTGGGGTTAGCATAGTATGATTACGAATTGTGTCTCTCTCCTCGTGTCGATGAACTAAAGTCAAGAAATTAATAAACTGTTCGTACCTGAACAACGGAGTCTGCCTGTTTTCGTATCTATAAATCACCAAATTATACAACGTATTATAATTTTCGTTATTGATATTATTTTACTCTTGCGGGTTTTTACTATCAGCTAACGCTGATAGTTTTTCAAGGGATTCCCAGTGATAGCAAGCCTCCTCAGGTCTCCAGAACTCTTTTCAGTATTCTGAAGAATCTTAACAATAGTGTAGTTTAGATTATTTCGATTGGCCGATTTCAAACTCTTTCAGTCTCCATTCCAAGACTTTGGGAACAGTTCCAAGCGCGCCAATTGTAATTGATATCGCCGTCTCTTCTGTAATTGGAAAATATTCATTTTCTCTTTTGAAATATCCTTTTGTTAACCATGTTAAAGTCTTCCTGTGCGAGATTTCGCTTGTTTGTCGTTTGAAATAATCATAGAGATATTTCCTTCCGATTTTAGTCATTGTTCTTCCAAGATTTCTGTTACTAGTATTGTTTCTGGTTGCAGTAATTAGTGTTTATTCTTCTTCTTCTTCTTCTTCTTCTTCTTCTTCTTCTTATTATTATTATTATTATTATTATTATTATTATTATTTTCCTTCTTCTGAGCTTTTTACACCAGGGTTAAATGCTCATCATCCTCTCAAGTCTGAGAAGCATCAATTCTTCTCAAGTATCCAGGACTTTTCAGAGTACTCTTGCCGATTTTAACAATGCAGAATCTCGGACGTTTTCAATTTTCCTCTGAATTCTAATTCCTCCAATCTCATTTCCTAGCCTTTGAAGACTGCTCCAAGTGCACCAACTACAACTGGAATTACTATCACCCCTCTCTTCCACAGTTTTTTTTTTTTTTAGTTTTTTCACAGAGTGTAAGTATTTTTCTGTCTTTTTACTTTTTTAAAAAAAGATTCTCTCGGTGATTTACAAGAACGGTAATATCGACGAGGAGTCAAGAAATCGTTTAGTATTTTGGCCAAGATTAAGTGATCCATTGAAATTTCAAAATCTCAGCTAATTTTATTGTTCTCATTCTTTGGGGCGAATTCTTGTTTGACCATTCTACTAAGTGGTAGTATGGTCAAATTTCTATATTTTGCACAATTCCCTGTTGAACATCTTTCCCATTCAGTAGTACCAAGTCGTATAATTTTTGTACCATTTTTCAGTAGTCGCTTAAGATGCCAATAATCGTTTCATCTCTGTCATCACAAAATGTTCTTACGTATTATTTATTTTTGCTTCAATATAATTAGTCCAAACGCCCTTATTTTGTGCTGCTATTAAAAGGGTAGTTGTTCGTTTGATTGGTTGGTTAGTTGGTTGGTGTTTTATGGCATATCAAACATTGTAGGTTATTTAACGCCAAATGTTTTTTTTATGCAAATAGTCAGTTCTATTCCAAATAATACAGTTTAACATAAGTACACGATTTAATTGTCAAAAACATTTCTATTTCAAGCTATTTAGTTTATTCAAACAGTTCTGATTCAGCAAATTCAGTTTAGTATAAGTAGAGGTTTTGTTTACAGACAGTTAAATGTCAAAACAGTTCTCTATTTAACTAATCAGTTTTGTGTAAATACAGTTTCAATTTCAAAAATAGTTCCATTTGAACCAATTCAGTTTAGCATAAGCACTCGGTTTAAATGTAAGTACAGTTTAATTGTCAAAAACATTTCTATTTCAAGCTATTCAGTTTAGTCAAACAGTTCTAATTCAAACAGTTCAGTTTAGCATGAGTATACAGTTAGTTCAATTTAACCCATAGATAGGGCCCTATCAGCTGCTACCATTACGGGCTAAAGTGGACCTTGGAGCAATGGCAATGAAGGGGTTCTCAGCATTCCCCAAAACTCAAGCATCACTGGAACCTCACCATCACATTAGAGGTAAAAATTTCTGACTATTTTCTTCTCCTTTATTGTTAATGATAAACACCATCAAATTGTTTAGTGTCATATCAGGACATTCATGGGGGGGTACCCCTCTACAGAGGTGCAGTCGCTGTATTCTACAGCCCCAGCCGACTAGGCAAGCTATTAACAAGGAATCCGGTGTTCTTTTCTTTTTTATGTTCAGGTATTTTCGTGTACAATCTCCCCATTTATTATCATTATCATTATTTCAGCATAATCCATAATATTTACCTTTACTTTCTGAAGGGAAAAAAATTGTGATCTTTTCTTTTTATTACGGTTTGGTTTGGTTTCTTTGTTTAATGGCATATCAACCTTCGTAGGTTATGTAATGCCAAAGCCATTCTCCTAGAAGAACAGTAGTGGTACTATTTAACCCATAGCTGGGAGGATAAGGGGGTTCATACCTTTCCCAAGGGTATTTGCCTGAAAGTGAACGTAATAGCGCGACTGGAATACGAAGTCGCTTACTACGATTCCTTTTTATTACGCGTAAATAAAGAATATATATATATATATATATATATATATATATATATTAGTATTATTCGGTCCAGTTAAACCAGAGTTGGGAGTAATTCCTTCAGGTCAAGAAAATCATTCAGGAGCTGAACATTTAAATTTTCCTTGTAGAGAACCCAATATAACTAATATTACAGAGCAATACTTTCTTTAAAGAAAAAACCAAGCACGAAGAAAATAAAAATAAAATAAAATATGGATAAAACGAGGAGATAACTCTTCACCTCTCTTCCTCTACTCCCACCCCTGTGTCAATTCTGAATTATTTTATCCATAAGATCTGAAGAAATCCTGTTATATTTTTCTAAGTATTTTTGGTTTACATCAGAAACACAAAACAGGATGGAAATAAATTTATAATCCTAAAGTAGCCGGTCTTTGGTTTTTTCTTTAAAGAAAGTATATATATATATATATAAATCTTTTAATAATTAAGTGGATATTGCCTTATGAGATAACAATAAGAAGGACAGTTTTAGTCGCGCTTTTTTAAAAAAAATTATTGTTAGGCATCCTTTCATGCTCCAGAAGAATGTAAGCGTAACTGCCCAGTCGGTAGGGGCTGTAGAATACTCCGACTGCATCTCTGCAGAGTGGTAAGACTCCCCCAACGAGTGTCCTGAATATGACATTATACCATCTAAGACTAGTCGGCTGGGGCTGTAGAATACACCAACTGTATTTCTGCAGAGGAGTAAGACACCCCAATGAGTGTCCAAGATATGACACTAAACAATCTTATGCTGGAGCTTTGGGGAATGCAGAGAACATTTTCATTGCTAGTGCTCCCAGGTCTACTCTGGCCCGGAGTGGTAGCACCTGATAGGGTCATATCAGTTGGTCGAATAGAACGGTTTGACATTTAAACTGAGTGCAAACATATGACTTATGCTAAATAGAAGCGTTAGAAATCGAACTGTTTGATCATTTAACTCTGTGTATCTACAAAAATGTGTTTACAGATCATATATATGAAATATATTCATGGAAAAATAAAGGATTTGGCATTAAGTAACTGTTGTGGACCAATAATGGGTCCGGAAGAATAACACAAATCGGGTTTATGTGGAACAAGGTATATTAACGAAAGTATAATACAACAGACTGTCGAACGTCAGTCTGACTGCCAAAATGTTTTGCTGGGAAGAATTTGCTCTGGGATGAATATCCTCCCGGTATTAATAACAACAGGAAGAGTTCATTACAGTCCGCAGGTTGGGTGCCATAACAATAACCAACAATTGTTGATATGCCATAAAACTAAACCGAACCTAACCATGTCAGAATGACCTTCTTTACTGACCAATTCTTTATAGGAGAGTCTAAATATTTCCACTCTATGGACTTTCTTCTCGATTGGGAAACATAGTTCCAAACCAACGTTTGGTCTATTTGTAGTCATATTCTTATTAAAACAATTTTCCTTTTGCATAATATTGATTTATTAAAAATTTCAGATGGTTTCTACTTTTCAGCTACCAAAGAATTAATAACAGACTTCTGTTCTAGCCTGAAGCACTTTTTTGAATTTGCCATTATTTTGAATAGACCCAAAACAAATATTTTTCGTGAGATTAAAATTATTTTTGCAATAAACCAACCCCAAACAAGGCAGAGTTTACATCTTCGGAAAAAAAATCTGAAAAAACAAATATATATACTTGAGTAACGATTAATCAAAAGACCATATATATATATATATATATATATGTTGGCCAACCGGATTCAGGGGTGACCCCAAAACTCCCTTTTCATTAGCTACAACAGCAAGGTGCTACTCCCTTCCCTAGATTGCTCCACTTGTCTCTGATCCGTACATTTCAATTCTGAGTATTAAGCCAGAAGGCATTAAGTACCACTTTTGACCCGACCTGAGATTGAAGCCCGGTCTTCCGGAATATTGATGAACACTCTACTCACCATCCATTAGCCGGTTATATATATATATATATATATATATATATATATATATATATATATATATGGTGCTAAAGCACCACATGATCGCATGTAACACAAGGGTTTTAATTATTCTATGAGTGGAACAAAACTCCTCAAGTTGCGTCCGACTCCGTCGTAACCTCACCATTGGAAAATGTGACGAACACGCAAAACATTGTTTGTTGTTTTGGTTGGCATGTAAGTTTAATTTCTACAACACTTTTCTAGTAGACACATAAGAGAGAGAAACAGAATATAAAATGAGTTAGCTTTTTTTAGATAGAGAGAAATATACCGCCGCTAGACAGGAGAGACAGACCCATATCTTGATATTATCTTTTTTACCTTGGTTGTTTTCAGTTGTAGTTACCCGCGATGCTTAGGTTCATTTCTTTTCCTTCGTAAATTTTTTTATAGGAACGACTGAGGTTAGTTCGTTCTTTCTGCATTGAGGCTTCTTCACGACTGCCTGGCTTAGAGCCCTGGTGTTGGTTGGCTTGTTCTTGGTTCTCACCCAATACGGGAGCCTACTTTTCATGTCTTTAAATCAGCTCTATTGGTGTCGAACTAAGCTTCTTCTCTTGTTTACTATCCCGCGCCCACTCCAACGACTTTCATTTCAGTTTGTTTCAGCTAATGACAGCCTGTCGGTCGATTTGCAACGAATGCATGTCTCTTTTTAACTTCGGTGTCGGTTGCTAACATGATAAAGATTTTGGGAACCACCCGTTAACTTGCCTAGTTGTTTCTCCCTTATGGTTCTTATGACATTTCTCTATATCTGTTTCTGTGACCCCCATCATTGTACCTCTTTCTCACTCACTCTCAAACTGCCTCGAATCTCTTTCTTATAAATGTCCCACTTTTATTTATTGTCTTCTGGTTGACCTCTAAGTCTAGCTAGAAAACAACTTACTACTAAAACAATCAACCAGAATCCCAATATATATATATATATATATATATATATATATATATATATATATCATATGAAAGTGTCAGTAAATTAATTCTATTTAGGCTTTCGCAGACAATAGTGAATATCAGGATAGCCCGTCATCGAGTCCCAAATTTAATCCGCGGCTGAAACTGGTAGACAAATTCACCTACCTAGGAAGCAGTGTCTCATCAACCGAAAAAGACATCGACACGCGGCTAACGAAGCCATGGACAGCTAACGAAAGGCTATCGATCATATGGCAATCAGACCTGACCGATAAAATGAAACGCAGTTTCTTCCAGGCAGTTGGCGTATCGATACTGCTGTATGGATATACTACTTGGACGCTAATTAAATGGCTGGAGAAGAAGGTAGACGACAATTACAGAAGAATGCTGCGAGTAATATTGAACAAGTCTTGGCAGTAACACCCCACAAGGCACCAACTATATGCCCACCTGCCTCCCATCACGAAAACTATCCAATCTAGACGAACCAGACATGCAGGACACTGTTGCAGAAGTAGGGACGAGTTCATAAGTGATGTACTCCGATGGACCCCCACATATTGCCGAGTAAAAGCAAGACGACTAGCTCGAACATACATACAGCAGCTATGTGAGGATATGGGATGTAGCCTCGAGGACCTGCCAGAGGCGATGAAAGGTAGGGAGAAGTGGCGAGAGAGGGTCAGGGATATTCGTGCTGGCGGCACGACATGATGATGATGATTTCAAAAGGTGTGGGGTTTTTTGTGATACTCTTAGTTTCACGTAATTTTTAATATCAGACACAAAGAGTTAACGATGCTTTTAGGCTTGTGTAAATATGTTGTCTCACAGAAAATGTGATTCCGATTAAATCTACATTCAAGAGGAAAAGTTTTCGCAGACGATTTCCATGTCGTCGTGTAGATAGACATGAACATTCTCTTTTAGTTTTCTGGTCTTCCTCTCTGTGTGTGCGTGTGTGTGTGTGTGTGTGTGTGTGTGTTACGGTAGGGGAGTATGTCCCCACTATTATATAGACAAACGCAGCCTTTTTGAAAAATGAAAGATGAAGAAGAAGAATCACTCGAACTTGGAGTTGTTTCAATCACTTCGAGCCAATATAACGAATGTATTACAAGATTTTAAACAACGTAATGCAATTATTTATAATTCACCTCTGGTTCTCTCCCCTTCATCCACAACTTGAAAAAAAAAAGTTTTTTCTTTCTCCTTTCTTTCTTTGTTTTTTTTAGGGGGGGGTTGTCTTGGTAAGGGTGGAGGGTCTGGTTTTCAGGATATTAGGGGGGCTGTGTGTGGCGAAACAGGTACATTTCATTTCTATTCAGTAATTCTCTCTGTCGTATTCTCTTTTTAAACTTTTTTGTCACCCAAATTTTTATTATTATTAAATTTTCTTTTCTGATTTTTTTTGTGTCTGGGTTTGCTTGTTTTTCTTTTCTTTCTATTGTTTTATTTTTGTTGTTTTTTAGGGGGGTGTCTTTATTTTAATTTGTTTTATTTTTACTCCTCTTTCCCTGTCTATTATGATAATTTTCTTCATTTTTTGTTTTTTCAGATTTTCTTTCTTATTTGTAAAATTTGTCATTGTCAATATTCTTTTTTTTATATTCGTGAGGCTGTTTGGGTCATATTTCTAATTCCGCCGCCCCCTTTCCTCACACCTTCCATCTCTCTCTCTCTCTCTCTCTCTCTCTCTCTCTCTCATAGAATTTATTTACTCTCAGAATTTTTCAAATTCATCTTATAAAATTTATATCAAATTTGTTTGTTTTTTCCCTATTTTTTTTATTTATTGTCACCATGTTTTCTTTTCTGCATGTGTGGGTGTCCAGATTCATATTTATTCAATATATATATTAGACATTTTTATTCGGACTTTGACAACTACTCCGCCTTCTACTCATACTTTACTTCCTCCTCAGTTTCCTCTTATTTTTTTTTTTTTCCTTCTCTTTTTACTCTTCTACATTCTGGCATATTTGCTTTTTCCTTTTCATTATATTTGTTGTCCATATTCATTCTTCTTCTTCTTCTTCTTCTTCTTCTTCTTCTTCTTCTTCTTCTTCTTCTTCTTCTGTGGATTTCTCATCTTTCTCGTCTATTTTTCTTCTTCTGTATTTTCTTTAACCTTTTTGTTTAGTCTTTTTTTATTTTTCCGATTTTTTTTCTTCATCTTTTCTATTTCTTTCCTTGTTCCTTTTCTATTTTTTATTCGTCTGCCTTCTTCTTTAAGTTTTCTTTTAGCCTTTTTTCTTTTTCTCCTCAATCAATCGATTTCTTCTTCTTCTTCTTCTTCTTCTTCTTCTTCTTCTTCTTCTTCTTCTTCTTCTTCTTCTTCTTCTTCCCCATTTTTTAAATTCTTCTTCTTTTTCTTATTCCCATTTTCCTTCGTCTTCTATTTCATCTTCGCCTACTTATTCATGTCTCTCACGTTTTCTTCCTCCTTCTCCTGGTATTCCTCCTCCTCCTGCTCCTCCTCCTTCTTTTTCTTCTTCTTCTTCTTCTTCTTCTTCTTCTTATTATTATTATTATTATTATTATTATTATTATTTAACAACTGTTTCCTTTATCCTCCTTTTCCTCGTTTTCCTTCAGCCGTTCCTATCTTTATTCCATCTCCTTCTTTCTTTCTTTCTTTCTTCAAACCGACCACTCCACCATCATCATCCTTATTAACATCATCATCATAATCATCATCAAGTAATTTTTTTTCACAACTCACTTTGTCTTTCTTTCTCAAAATTCTTATTCCTCTTTCTTATATCTCCCAGCGCGTTATAATTATATAGATTTTTTCTAATTTTTTTCTTTCTTTTTTATTTCTAGCGGATAACTCCGGAATAGGATTTAATTATTTCAGCATACAGCGCTATCGGGAAGCAGTCTTATATAATTGAATATGGAAGGACTTCCTTGCTGCCGTTTGGGGCAAAAGGCTTACGGTCCTATTTACGGAGAAACAACAACAACACATAATGATTGAGAATTTTTCGAATTTAGTCAACCAGTACTTCATTTTTCGACCTGAAGGGGTCAATTATTCAAGGAAGCCCACTATGATATCAAGTATATATCGGTGGGAGGGTGATACAATCTGAACCCTCGTTTCAGCAAAGGAAGAAAAGAAGGAAGGAAAAAATATTCTTGAAAAATGTTGAGAAATAGTTTTTAATTTTGGCAAGAAGAAATAAAAAGGAGAATTTTGTTTTTTAAATCTAGAAAAGAAAAGAAAAATGGCAAAAAAAATAAGTACTAGAAGGAAGGAAGTTGGGCGAGAAAGGAAAGAAATCGAAAAAGGAATGAATTTAAAGAAGGAAAGTAGGAAGGAAATAAAGAGGGAAAAGATTGAAATAAGGAAGAAAAGAAGGAAGGAAGGAAGGAAGGAAGGAAGAAGGAAGGAAGGAAGGAAGAAAGAAGGAAGGAAGGAAGAAAGAAGGAAGGAAGGAAGGAAGGAAGAAGGAAGGAAGGAAGAAGGAAGGAAGAAGGAAGGAAGGAAGAAAGAAGGAAGGAAGGAAGGAAGAAGGAAGGAAGGAAGGAAGGAAGAAGGAAGGAAGGAAGAAGGAAGGAAGGAAGGAAGAAGGAAGGAAGGAAGGAAGGAAGGAAGGAAGGAAGGAAGAAAAGGAGTCAAGTAAGCAAAGAAGAGATGTAAAGATGGATGTAGCTGAGGAAAATTGGAATAAGTAAAGACTCGTTTGTGAGAAAGAAAGAAACAAACAAACAAACAATGAAGGGAAGTTGGAAAGCAAGAAAAAAAGGAAGAAAGAACGAGAACAATAAAGTAATTTAAAAAGGGGAAGTAGAAAGAAAGAAAGAAAGAAAGAACGAACGAACGAACAAGAAGAATAAAGGAATTTAAAGAGGGGAAGTAGAAAGAAAGAAAGAAAGAAAGAAAGAACAACAATAATAATGTAATTTAAAGAGGGTAAGTAGAAAGAAAGAAAGAAAGAAAGAAAGAACAAGAAGAATAAAGGAATTTAAAGAGGGGAAAAGAAAGAAAGAAAAAAGAAAGAAAGAAAGAAAGAATAAAAAGAAAGAAAGAATAAAGGAATTTAAAGAGGTGACGTAGAAAGAAAGAAAGAAAGAAAGAAAGAAAGAAAGAAAGAAAGAAAGAAAGAACAAAAAGAATATAGGAATTTAAAGAGGGGAAAAGAAAGAAAGAAAGAAAGAAAGAAAGAAAGAATTTAAAGAGGTGACGTAGAAAGAAAGAAGAAGAAGAAGAAGAAGAAGAAGAAGAAGAAGAAGAAGAAGAAGAAAGGAATTTAAAGAGAGGAAAAGAAAGAAAGAAAGAAAGAAAGAAAGAAAGAACAAGAAGAATAAAGGAATTTAAAGAGGGGAAGTAGAAAGAAAGAAAGAAAGAAAGAAAGAAAAAAAAACAAGAAGAATAAAGGAATTTAAAGAGGGGAAGTAGAAAGAAAGAAAGAAAGAAAGAAAGAAAGAAAGAAAGAAAGAAAGAAAGAAAGAAAGAAAGAACAAGAAGAATAAAGGAATTTAAAGAGGGGAAGTAGAAACAAAGACAGAAAGAAAGAAAGAAAGAAAGAAAGAAAGAAAGAAAGAAAGAATTTAAAGAGGGAAAGTAGGTAGAAAGAGAGAAAGAAGTAGGAAGGTAGTAAAAAGAATTGGAAAAAAAGAAACAAACAAACAAAAAAAGAACCAGAAAGAAAGAAAGAAAGAACTAGAAGTATAAACGAATTTTAAGAAGGAAACAGTTTAAAGAGCAAAGATGGAATAAAAGAAGGAATGAAAGAAGAAAGAATAGGATAGTACGAAAAGAAAATAAAGAAGGAAATAACAAGGAATATACGGAACGAAGGAATAAATTTTGCAGTGAAGAAGGAAGGAGAAAGTGAAGAAAAGAGTGGAAAGAAGAAGGAAATATTCCAGAAGAATATATAGCACCGGTGTTAATTTTAGCAAGAAAGATTTTATAAAGTAAGGGACTAAAAATAAAATGAAAAAATGAAAAGTCAGAAAAGAAAAAGAAGTAAGGAAAGAGAACGGAATCAAAGTGAAAATGAAGGAAAACGAACGAAGGATTGCTTAAATAATGAACGGTGATTGAAAATAGAAAGAAAAAAATAGAGAAAGAAAAATGAAAAAGTACAAAGGAAAAAGAACAGACAAAGCAAAGGGAGCGAGTGGAAAAAGGAAGAAAGAAAGAGAAGAATGAAGCCCTGAGAAAAAAAAAAAGCAAGGAAGGATTTGACGAACAACTGAACTAAACGAAGAAGAAAGTAGAAAACAAAAAAAAAAAATGATGAGGCTGAAAAAAGAATTAATAAAAAGATAGATGGAAATAAGAAATAAACGAACAAATATAGAAAGAAAGAAAGAAAGAAAGAAATGGGAGGGAGGAAGAGAAAAAAGAAGGAAAATAATTCTGAATGGAAAAAGAAATAACTTTAATGAGAAAGAACTCAGGTAGGATTGAAATATGAGGAAAGAAAAGGTGAAGGAGAAAAGAAGGGAAAAAAGAAACGAACAGCCGAACGAAAAATCAAACGACAGAAAGAAAGTAAGAAAGACTAAAAGTAAGTAAAGTTAGCGACAGTTGTCAGGGGGGGGGCGAGAGCTCCCTTTTCAATAGCTACTACACCGAGGTGTACATGAGAGCGCTACTCCTTACCCCTGATTTCTCCACTTTACCCTTGATACGTAACTTACCATGGTGAGTGTTAAGCAAGGAAGTATCAAGTACTATTTTTTAAGTCTATGGTATGACTCGACGTGGGATTGAAACCTGGTCTCCCGAGTCATTCGGCGAACACTCTACCCACTAGACCAATGAGCCGGACAAGGAAGAAGAGTCGGTCGAAAAAGTGCATTAAGAAAGAAAGGTTATTTAAAGCCAAATTTTCTATGCCTTTCTCCGTGTAACTTTTCTTTGTTTAATGGCGAATCAACCTTCGCGGGTAAAGCTATCCTTGTAGAAGAACAGTAGTGGAACTATTTAGCCAATAACTAGAGGTATTTGGGAGTTCCTATCTTTCCCAAGGGTTAAAAATCCAAAAGTGAATTAAAAAGCACAACTGGGATTCGAACTCACTTTCTACGATGTCGCAGTCCAGTATTTGAGACATAACAGCATTTGGAATACTGTAGGATTTCATGCATATAAATGTATTGGTCGAAATAATTTCCATAAATGTGATGCTTCTTTAAAAATTGGTTGAAATATATTTCATTAACTTCATGTGTATTGATATATTGGTAGAAATAATTTTCATTAGAGTCATGTCTATTATCATATTGGTAGAACTAATTTTCAACAATTTTATGTGTATAAATAAGCTGATGGGTTGTCATCGTGGTGTAATGGTAAAAGCGATTGACTGCGGAATCGTAGTAAGCGAGTTCGTACTCCAGTCGCGCTATGACGTTCACTTTCGGGCAAATACCCTTGGGAAAGATATGAACCCCCTTATCTTCCCAGCTATGGGTTAAATAGTACCACTACTGTTCTTCTAGGAGAATGGCTTTGGCATTAAATGACCTACAAAGGTTGATATGCCATTAAACAAAGAAACCAAACGGTAATAAAAAGAAAAGATCACAATTTTTTTTCCTTTCAGAAAGTAAAGGTAAATATTATGGATTATGCTGTAATAATAATAATGATGATAAATGGGGAGATTGTACACGAAAATACCTGAAGATAAAAAAGAAAAGAACACCGGATTCCTTGTTAATAGCTTGCCTAGTCGGCTGGGGCTGTAGAATACACCGACTGCACCTCTGTAGAGGGGTAACCCCCTCATGAGTGTCCTAATTATGACACTAAACAATCTGATGGTGTTTATCATTAACAATAAAGAAGAAGACAATAGTCAGAAAACCCTTAATGATAAAAATCAACAAGCTTCGTCTCAGAAATTCAGACACCAAACACCTGAAGAAGGCCAGAGGTCATATCGGCCGAAACGTTGTGGAAATAATAATAGTACCACTACTGTTCTTCTCGGAGAGTGGCTTTGGCATTAAATGACCTACAAAGGTTGATATGCCATTAAACAAAGACACCAAACCCAACCTAAATAAGCTGATAGAATTAATTTTCATTAACTTTATGTGTATAAAATAAAATCGGAGAATAATTTTTTATTAACTCCATGTGGATTAACTCCATGGGGATTAACTCCATGTGGATTAACTCCATGTGTATTATTATTGGAAGAAATATCTTTCATTAATAGTTTCTCTTGACACGGAAGATAGAAATGGCTGGCTATTTGTTTGCCATTAGAGTTATTCGAAGAATACCTTCAGGGTTTGTTTAAATAGATATCAAGTCTTGTTGGGACCGGCTGATTGACCGGATAGGGCTTTTTGGACTGAGCATCTTGCTCAATTAAGGGCCGACTTGAAGTATTGCGACACATGGTTAATCAATTCCTCAGCAACCAGGATTCTATACTCAAGCAATACGGGTCACGACGCACGGCCAACAAGTGTTCTCATGGAGCGGTGGGGGAAGACTTACACATTTGCAGAGGTGCAGTTGACGCATTCCACAGCCCCAGCGAAATGACCAGGAATAGAGATTGGAGATAATATAAAGAAAAAAAAAGGTGGAGTCAGGCAAAGCTGGAAAATTAAAAACATAGCCAATGAAAATATTTGTAAGAAGAACGAATATTAGCCATGAAATAAGAAAAGGATAAAACGAAGTTCTGTTTTACGCGTCTATTCTGTTTTATTTATCCATTAGATATGAAGAAGTCCTGTTATATATTTCTTCGTGTTTTTGGTTCACACCAGAAACGCAAAACAGGATGGAAAAAAATTAATAGTCCTAAAATAACCGGTCTTTGGTTTTTTCTTTAAAGAAGTATATATATATATATATATTTCCATGCAGCAAACAACTAAATTACCGAGAAAATTTCATGTTCTTTCACTTTTACATACTCTTGAGAAGTTTGTATTCTGGCCTAGTGGGTAGAGTGTTCGCCAATGGTCTGGGAGACCCGGGTTCAATCCCAGTTCGTGTCATACCAAAGACTTTAAAAATGGTACTTGATACCTCATTGCTTAACACTCAGCATTATAAGGTATGTATCAAGGGTAAAGTGGAGCAATCCAGGGAAATGATTAGCGCCCTCCCCTACACCTCAGTGTTGTAGCTATTGAAAATGGAGCCTTCTGGTGGCCCACGACTACAGTCGCCAATTTTACTACTTTTACATATATATACCGGGCCATTGGCCTAATGACTGAGTGTTAGCCAATCGTCTGGGAAACCGGTGTTCAATCCTAGGTCGAGTCATACCAAAGACTCAAAAAATGGTACTTGAGGCCAACTTGCTAAGCACTCAGCATTATAAGGTAAGGATCAAGGGTAAAGTGGAACAATTCAGGGAATGGAGTGGTGCCCTCCCCTACACCTCGGTGTTGTAGCTATTGAAAAGGGAACCTTCGGGTCACTTCGACAATATATATATATATAAACACACACATATATAAACATATATATGAGCATATATACATATATAAACACACAAATATATGTATCTGTGTTTATAGTGCAGTTTCCTTTTTGACCAGGGCATTGGCATAATGGAAGACCGTGGTTCAATTCCTGGTCGAGTCATACCAAAGACAAAAAATGGTACTTGATGCCGCCTTGCTTAACACTTAGCATTATAAGGTAAGGATCAAGGGTAAAGTGGAGCAATCCACGGAATTGAGTAGCGCCCTCCCCTACACCTAGGTGTAGTTGCTATTGAAAAGGGAACCTTCGCGTCACCCGTTGACTACGGTTACCATCTTGCTATATACTTTTAAAAAGTACTCATTATAGGTAAGGGTGTAGATGTACATTTAAATTACGATAGCGTAGACACAGGGTGAATGGCGCTTGGTGACTGTTAGTCTCTAACTTATGTGATCATAATAACATTCTATTTATTACACCTCATGGTAAGCAATCAAACTACTGGAGAGTTTCATAGATGCGTGCTTTTGTCCTTCCTGTCTCTTTTCTATTTATTAGATCATCGTTCCCAGAGTGTAACTCTTAACACCCTCTAAAGACATCACATTATAGTCAATTATCTTTCGACGTAGAAAGATATGCCGAAATCTCTTTTCCCTCCAGCCTTTCCCAATTTCTTTCCCATCAGCTCACTAAATATTATCTTCACTTTTATTTAAAAAAAAATCTTTAATGAAGCCTAATGCATTTGACTGTAAACCCTTTCCCTTCTTCCTGCTACACCTATATCCTCTCCATCATCTTATCAATTTCTTTATATGCTAATGAATAGAAAAACCCAGAAAACAGTTTCAGATTGAAAAAGTTCTTTGGAATGAAAGGAACGAAATATCACGCATCTAAATTGGAGTTAAGTGTTTGATTCATACAACTTTTCACATATTTCTATCATACTGTCGATTTCACCTCAATCTATCATTTCAACATACCCTCCCTTGGAAGAACGTAAAAAGCCAGGAAAGAAAGAAAGAAAAATAACGCAATATCATCTACATACGAAAGTCCATTTCGCACGTCATTTATATTTATATAAATATTTGTAAACACATCAATATATATGTGTGTGTGTTTATATCTTTCCTCTGTGTGTGTGTGTGTGTGTGTGTGTGTGTTAATAATGCAGTTTTCTATGTATATGTGTATGTGTGCGGATCGCAAAAGTGAGAAACTCACGGTCACCAAAAACAGTTGACTCTCTCTCTCTCTCTCTCTCTCTCTCTCTCTCTCTCTCTCTCTCTCTCTCTCTCTCTCCATAAATACACATATATATACAGGCATAGACATGACGACCCGCGTTCAAAATGCCCAGTCGGCTGGGGCTGTAGAATACACCGACTGCACCTCTGCAGAGGGGTAAAGCCCCCCCCCCGCCCCAAAATTAGTGTCCTGGATATGACACTAAATAAACTGATGGTGAGGTTCAAGTGATGTTGGGGCTTTGGGAATGCGGAGCACACCTTCATTGCTATTGTTCCCAGGTCCACTCTGGCCTGGAATGGTAGTACCTGATAGGGTCCTATAGGTTAAATAGAACTAAGGGCATATTATGCTAAACTGAATTCTTTGACTAAACTGAATAGCTTGAAATAGACACGTTTTTGACAATTAAACCGTACTTACATTTAAACTGCGTGCTCATGCTAAACGGAATTATTTGAAATGGAACTGTTTTTTTGTCATTGAAACTGTACTTATACTAAACTGAATTGTTTAATATAGAACTGTCTGGACATTTAACTGTGTGTAAACAAAACCTGTACTTATACTAAACTGAATTAGAACTGCTTGACTAAACCGAATAGTTTGAAATAGAAATGTTTTTGACAATCAAACTGTACTTACTTTTAAACTGCGAGCTTATGCTAAATTGAATTATTGAAATAGAACTATTTTCATAAAGATGGATTTGGCGTTAAATAACCTACAAAGGTTGATATGCCATAAAAACCCAATCAAGCAAGCAAGCAAGCAACCGCGTTCAAATCCAAGACGTGGGTGTTTGCATTTTACATAGCCCTAAAAAAAATTCCAAGTTTTTTAGGGCTATTAATGCAACTATTCTCTCTCGACCTATGAGTAAATAGTTGGGTTGACAAGGATCAGTAACCTGGCTATGGAAACCGATCTAGTTGAAGGAAAACTCTTAATTCAAACTCCGCGTTAAAAAATTTTCTTGTATCACATCCTGCTTGTGCAGATATATATGTTATTTAATTTTTTTTTTTTAATTTCTAAACCTATTTCTATATCTTTCACGACGTGAAAAAAGGACAGATGATGCAATTTGCAAAAAAAAAAAAAATTAACACAATCTGACATCAGGGGGGAAAAAAAAGACTAAAAATATCCATACTGCTTAAATATAAGTAAAATTGGCGGACTTAATCGAGGGTGACCCGAAGTCTATCTTTTCAATAGCTCCCACACCGAGGTGTAGGGGAGGGCGCGACTCCATTCTGTGAATTGCACCACTTTACCCTTGATCCATACCTTATAATGCTGAGTGTTAAGCAAGACGGCCTTAAGTACCATTTTTTGAGCCTTTGGTATAATTCGACCTGGGATTGAACCCCGGTATAATTAACCAGAACTGCATTGTCTATCAAAAAGAAAAAAAAATCTGATGGTTACCGAAACTAATACGTAAAAGTGCTCAATACACTAAATAGAGAAAAATTAGAATTCCTTAAGCGCCAAAAACTATCTAACAATGTTTTACAAAAAGATCTTCCGGATAATTCTGATAAAAGAGGGCTGACCCAAACGACAGTTTATTTGGTATTCTATACATAGAATACATATATATATATATATATACGTATGTATATATATATATAGAGAGAGAGAGAAGGAAAAAAAGAAAGGGGTACGGGTCCGAGAAAGAGATACGTGGTGCCTTTAATAAGTTTCCAGAAATTTTTTGTACAGGCATTTGAAATTGGGGTAGACTCTTGAAAATTCAGTATGTTATTGCTGTACATCTTATGAGATCACCGACCAATTTTTATGTTCAAATGAACAGCTACACCAAGAATTAGAATAAACCCTACTAAAGTCTGATTGTCACAGCAGATGAATTTCAAAAATGCAACCTGGACGTGAGGACAGTTTAGAGGAACGATATGGAATAAAATTCTGTTTTAAACTTGGAAAAAATGCCACAGAAACGTATGGAATGCCTCAGACTGCTTTTTGACCATCTTGCATGAATCAAATGTCAGTTTTTGAGTGGCATAAGAGATTCAAAGAAGGCAGGGAGTCTGTGAGGGATGATGAGAGGTGTGGGGCGTATAGGAAGTCAATATACCAGAGTTGATTGGCTAAAGGGTTAGGATTAGGGTTACTATGTTGAGGTTTTAAGGGAGTTCAGGAAGAGATTCCGTCGGAAGAGGCCAGCACTCTTCAAATCGGCTCAGTGGCATTTTTACCAGGACAATGCATCAGTCCTTGTCACAGACTATTTGACAAAGATGGGCATCGAGACAGTTCGTCACCCTCCCTATAGTCGAGACCTTGCTCCCTGTGACTTTTGGTTATTCCCTAAGCTCAGAGGCTTCGTTATGAGACAATTGAGGAGATGAAAGAGGCTGTGACGAAGGTCATTGACATGCTCACGCAAGAGGACTTCCATGGGGCCTTCCAGAAGTTGTTGAAACGGTACAACAGGTGTATTGCAGCCGGAGGAGATTACTTCGAAGGGGACTAGAGTTTCATAAAAGTGCCCATAAGAAAAAAGTCAGGAAACTCATTTAATGATCCGCGTATATAATTACTGTGTTTGAAGATTTGATTATAATTACCTCAAGAATTTTAAGAAATTTTTAAATCTACCCAATTGAAAATTCCATTGAATTTTTCAAAATATATCGTAAGCTAACAAAAAAAAACGCTCAACAATTTTTTTTATTTCCAAGGTGTGACATTCAGCTGTATTTGATGATGTGGTTCTCATTTCAGCGATCTGGGGTTAGTGGAGTAATCCTTTATTGCCATTACTTCCAGCTCCACTCTTGCTTGGATTTGGAGTACCTGTATGGGTCTCCTTTATGTATTAAATAGATTTGATAGAAGCATCGGCAAAAAAAAAAAAAATGAAAGACAAAAACATCTGTAAATATGAACATATATTGAACGCTATTAGGCGGTGCCCGTGGTGTAATGGTTATCGTCGCAGGAAATGGAGACGGCAACACGAGATCAAATCCTGGACGAGACTGATTGCATTTCACATAGCACTAATACCTTTGGGAAAGCTATGAATCCAATTATTCTTCCTCCAGCTAATTATTGTGTAGTTGTTACTACGTTTTTTTATGTAACAATCTTAAAATTTGTTAATTATTGTGTAGTTGTTACTACGTTTCTTTATGTAACAATCTTAAAATTTGTTAATTATTGTGTAGTTGTTACTACGTTTTTTTATGTAACAATCTTAAAATTTGTTAATTATTGTGTAGTTGTTCGTACTACGTTACTTCCGGTATCTCTGAAGTATAAAAGGCGCTGCGTCTCTAGAAGAGAGAGAGCAGCGAGACTGAAGCGAAGCAGAAAGAGAAGAGCTCTGAAAGACGTCGGTCAGCAGAAGACCATCTTTTGACGTAACACCTACAGCAAGAAATTTATAATACTAGTCCAACTGTACCACTTTGGTTAGTAAATAATTATCCCTGTTTCACTGTTCATCGTTTCCTTATCACTATACATTAATAGTTTCTCCAAAGGAGCCAATAGTGGTAAACCGAGAACTCTTGGTTCTAATCAGAACCATTATCAAGGTAATGTGTATGTTTATTAAAACTAAATTATTAATTTATTTAAGCTTTTATCACCAAAGCGAGGCTCGTTTTTATCACCCGGGTGATGCTAAGCGGTAATGGCGGTTTATTTTTAAAAATTTTATACCGGGAAGCAGAATAAAATCTACCGAGAGATAGATAGATAAAAAAAAATGTATATATATATATATATATATATATATATATATATATATATATATATATATATAGTAGAGATTCGGCTTCTGAATACTGTGGTTGCTGGTTCGATCTCCAGTGGTGGAGATCACGGTGTGCACTGCTGATGAGACCTAATAAGGTCGAAACAGCTGTTCAGTGCTCCGTATGTCACGTGTAGGTGTATGTCAGATTTTCTTGTCATGGTAATTACTAAGTTAATATATCAATTCCTTCATTCATAATCATAAATATATATATATATATATATATATATATATATATATATATATATGTATGTGTGTGTGTGTGTGTGTGTGTGTGTGTGTGTGTGTGTAGTAATTATGTGTATGTATATAAATGTACGTATACATATATATATATATATGTACATATATGTGTATATAATAAAAATAATTATAACATATATATATATATATATATATATATATATATATATATATATATATATATATATAGGGTATTCATTGGTCCAGTTAAACCGGAGTTGGGAGTAATTCCATCAAAACAAGAAATTATTCATGAGTTAATATTTAAATTTTCCTAGTAAAGAGCTCAATGTAACAATAATACAGAGCAATAAATTCTTTAAGAAAAACAACGAAACCGGTCACATAGGATTATAAATTTATTTCCATCCTGTTACGCATTTTTGAAATTTCCAAAAACACGAAAAAAATTAACAGGACTTCTTCAGATCTTTTTGATAAAACAAATAGAATATACACAGAAGAATTGGAGGGGATAGAAGAGGGGTGAAGATTTATCTCCTCATTAAGCCCACTTCCGTTTTAAATTTTAATTTCGGTTAGAAATGTAGTAAATTTATTTTTTTTTAAATTTCTTTAATTTTTTATTTTTTAATTACATTTTGACCTAAATTATAGATTTTATATTGAATTAGATTTAAACTTTAATCAATAACCTCACTTAATGATACATTAATAGATTTATTAAACTAAAACAAATATTTAATTTATTTAAAATATTTTAAAATTTCAAAACTATTGAGAAAGCATTAATCAGTTACACTTTTTATGGGTAGTACGTATGTATTATATGTTTTTTCACAATTTTCTACCTAACAATTTATTTTATTTATTCATTTACATTAATTCTCAAAATGAACTATGCTTTTTTTTAATTTGGTTAATTATTTATAGTTTAAATTTGGCCCTATGTCTACACCTTGCTATTAGTTAATTTCTCTTATTTAATAATTTTTTTGGCTCTGGAAAAAGCAAAATGTGGATTTTTTCTTCAAGACACAGACTGCACCTACTATCGAAAGACTTTGGGGTATTAGATTTTTTCAATATGGACCATTGAATGTCAGGGGTTAACCCTTTATTTTTCAATCCCCAATAATGTTTAGATAGAGCAGTTTGATTTTTTTTATGCTCATGGGAGAAGGAAAATTTATATTTCCATACCTAATTTTCCAATCAGTAGACGAAACGCCAATATAAGATTTCCTATCAGTTATGTTCTCTTTTGATAGCTAGATATACTACATTATCTAAATTAAACAAACCATTCATAGGACAATCACTTCGAGATTTACAATTACATTCTATTTTTTTACTATTAATATCATTATTATTTACTCGGTTATGAAATTTATTAATTAATTCATTATTATGACTATTTATTATTTGAGAAATGTTTTTAGTGCAAGAATAACTTATTTTCAAGGTTTTCCTATTAAATATTTTATGTAATATATTATCTTGTTTAAAATGCTTATCTATCAGTCTCAAAAAATATTTACCTACATCTATATTTGCTAGTTTACCAAAAGTGGGGTTAAACCATATAATTTTCCTTTTTCTATTTTTATTCTTTTGATCGTAATTATTATTGTCTTCAGTAATCTCATTTGTTATATCTTCTTTTAAATACCTAAAATCCCCCTTAAAACCACTATTTTTAAGGGCATCTATATACCTCTTACAACTCTCTTTAAAAATCTTTTTTTCATTTGCAGATAGCTTACTTATTTTTAAATTTACTGCTTTTGGGACTTGTTTAATTATGTTTTTAGGGTGATTGGAATTAATATTAATATACGATGGGTTCAGATTAGTCTTTATGAAAGGTTTATAAGAATTATTTGATAGATCTAAAGTCACATCCAAGAAATTGACTATTTTAATATTAGATGAGATTTCTATCTTAAATCCCAAAAACTTTAAGGCCCTTATAATCCTCTTTTGTATGCTAGAGCAAAGAGAGCCATTACTATTTGGGATATATAATAAACCATCATCCTAATTGCTGAGGACTAATGATTCTAGTAAGCATATTTAATATATAAAAACCTACAAGGTCTGTTATTTGGGAGGAATCATAACTCCCACCCCACTGGAACGTCAAAATTATCTAATCCACTTTTTACCCAAGTTGATTCGTTATCTTTTATAACTATTTTCCTACAAGCTAATATTATTTCGTATTATTCATTAGTTATATCTATATATTTACGGGCATAGTTAATACTATCTATTAGAATATTTTTGGTTATGGAAGGATAAAAATCAATGATGTCAAATTGTATAAAGGTCGCCTTACTCTTATTTTTTTTCTATCGTCCAAATTTTCCGTCAGGTCTTCAGAGATACATCCTGTATGGGCACACAGCTGCTGTGAGTAGGTTCTAGCTGGTCGTCCTGCCTTAGCTGGTCCATGAGAAGGAGTCCACAAGAGTATGTCACTTATGAGTTAGTCCTTCCTTCTCCAGCAGTGTCCCGCATGTCTGGTTCTTCTGACTTTGATAGTTTTCGTGATGGGTGGTAAGTGGCTGTAGACCTGCTACTTTGTGGGTGCTGCCTTCAGGACTTGTTCAGTATTGCTCGCAGCATTCTTGTGTAGTTGCTGTTAAGCTTTTTTTCTATACGTTTAGTTAGTGTCCATGTAGTGCATCCATACAGTAGTATCGACACGACCGCTGCTTGGAAGAAACTGCGTTTTATTTAATCGGTCAGGTCTGAATTCCAAATGACCGATATACTATCGATGCCTTTGCTAGTCGCATGTTGATGTCTGTCTCGGTTGATGAGACACTGCTTTCTAGTTAGGTGAACTTGTCTACAAGTTTCAGAGAGTTACTGTTTAGTGTGGAGATGTCGGCTCTTTGATTAAAGCGCATATATTCCATCTTGTGTGCATTGACATGGAGGCCTATGTCTGCTGCTATTCGTTCCACACTATGTAGCTGACGTTTTGGCTTGGGCGGCTGCATTTGCCATAAGCGCTATGTCATCGGCGTAGTCAGCGTCCGTATTTTTTTGTGCGGGGTTCCTTTTGCTTCTTTCCTTTGTTAGCTTGAAACAGTTTTTTTTTTTTTCGTTTTATTAATAAATGTTCTAAGCACATATTCTAGACATATGATAAAGAGGTATGGGGATAATGTGTCTCCGAGCATTACACCTGCAACAATGTCGAAGTAATCTGTGTCTCCATCCGGGGAATAGACTTTTGCTTTCGTGTTTCTATATAGCATCATTATGGCTGCGACGGTTTATTTTGGTAGGCCGTAGGTGATGAGAATTTGCTCCATCTTTCTTCTGTGAATGGAGTTAAAGGCCTTAGTAAAGTCGACAAATAATAGCGTTGCCTCTAAGTTTTTTGCACGTACACCTTCAAAAATTCGATGGATAGTCAAAATTTTTGATGTCGTGGATCTATTCCACCGGAAGCCATTTTGGTTCTTTCTAAGTATGTTCTTAATTTTGGGTTCTATGCGGTTACGTAGTTGAGCATTGTATATCTTGGCTGCTTTGGATGTAAGGGTTATATCTCGGTTGTTCTTGTCTAATCCGAGGTTGTCTTTCTTAGGGAAAAGGAGGATGTATCCCTTCGTCCATCTGTCTTTTGGGTTTTGATTATGTATGGCATTACAATGTCGGAGCAGTATATCGTCGAATTGCCTGATCTTCTATACTTCTGGGGCTATTTCATCAAACCCTGTTTCTTTTTTATTTTTAATTTCTTTACTACCGAGTCGAGTTCTTCTTGTGTAAACGCACCTAGTTTGATGTCTAATTTTTTATTTATAATTCTCGTGTTTGGTGCATGTGTAACTTTCGGAGGGTTTCCGATAAATTCTCGAAATGTTGTTTCACAGATGTATTCGTTATTGTTGGTTAGTAGCTTTCAGATTAGCTTTCGTAAATGCTCTTTCCTTCTGCTTACTTCGTTCACCGTGTTCCCAGCTATTCTTGATTGCCTATCTTCAACTGACTCTCTAATCTTATCGATCTGATTTTGTATGTATTCTGTCTGTTCTTTTAGGGATATGTTAGCTAATTCGTTTTGTGCCTTTTTTTAAGTTTCAGAGCATTGGTATAAGTTGGGTTCTTCCTATTGCATTTGGGGACAGTTTTCACGCCTGCACGCTTTTCCCTAACCGCTAATGTCTCTCATTAGACTCTAGGTTTAGTTCTTTGTTCAGTTGGTATGCATTCCGCTGCCCCTTCTAAGTGAGCATAGACGAAATTCTCGTATTCGTCATTCGAAGTATGTCTTTCTGTCTTCTTCTGTCGTGCATCGACAAACAGAAATGCGCAAGACCTAACAGAATTCACGCTAGAAAATAGATTAATATGCCTAAATTCAAACTTTCAGAAAGGAAGCAGAAACTATGAACCCCCACCCCATATATATATATATATATGTATTTGTACAGTGAGTGAAATAGATATTCGTATATATATAATTTTTTATTTTTTATCTTTTAAACATAGCCAGTACAAAATTTTTATATACATTTATTGTATAAGGATATATTCTGCTAATATGTGTATCTAAACTTAGGTTTAAATCAATTTTACAGACATTAAGGCCATTTATTTATTTTCATGAGTGAAAGGATTAATCGAACAGTACAAAAAATAACGGATTATCTTCATTTAATCCCCTTTAATCATTTCCAGTCACTAATCTCTTCCTGTATTTCTCTTTTTTTTCTTGAAATAATTAGTTTGTATTTTTTACCATTCTTCCTGGCATATAGTCTTCAGATTATCAATGTTTGCTGATACTTTTTAGCAGATTTGAATTTTCAAAAATAGCCACAAGTACCCAATAGGATTTAAACCTGGGAATGACATGGCCATTGCAAAATATTAAAATTAATTTCAAACAACCACTTCTTTGTAGATTTAGTTGTATGCTTGGGATCAATATCCTGCTGGAAAATGTAATCAGATGACATCAAATTTTCTTGCAAGATCTGTTTATACTTTTGGGCATTCATTATAACGTCTATCACTGATATTTTGCCCACACCTTTCGCTGAAAAATATCCCCAAATCATTATACTGCCACCGCCAAATTTGACAGTTGGTACCGTGTTCTTTGGTGATTAGGCTTCGCCATCTTTCCTTCATACATGATTTCGATAATTATGACCAAACAACTCAATTTTAGTTTCATCTGTCCATAATATTCTTTCCCAAAACGAATTTTCCTTTATCTTACGCTGTCTTACGAATTTCAACCTTGTATTTCTGTCATTTCAATAAGCGAGTAGTTTCCGCTAGTCTCCGTGACTTTAGATCATTATTGTTCGTTTGGTTTCACTACATCCTGATGAACGTAAATCTTCCTGCAGAATTTCACGCGTGACCATTGGATTTTGCTTAATCAGGCGTCTTAATTTTCTTGATAATCTTGGAGAAATCTTCCTTGGATCACCTGTTATTTTTTGTATTCAACTGTGTTACATCTTTTAAACTTTGCAATGAATTAACTTATCGTAGTAAAATGAACATTCAGGTTGCTTGCTATAATTTTTCTAGCTTTCTCCATCTTTCCATAGCTTAGCAATCAGTGTTTTTTGGGGAATTGCTCAATTCTTTACAACTTGCCATAATCAGAACATTCTCGGACGAAAAGCAATTGTAGAAAGTTCCGGTTATTATTTTAAGACTAACTATAGTTACTGATAGTATTATCGGAACATTCTAGAAAGCAAACTATGGCTACTGATAGCATTATCGGAATATTCTAGAAAGCAAACTATGGGAACTGATAGCATTATCGGAACAATCTAGAAAGCTAACTCTGGGTACTGATAGCATTATCGGAACAATCTAGAAAGCAAACTATGGGTACTGATAGTAATATCGGAACAATCTAGAAAGAAAACTATGGGTACTGATAGCATTATCAGAACAATCTAGAAAGCTAACTCAGGGTACTGATAGCATTATCGGAACATTCTAGAAAGCTAACTCTGGGTACTGATAGTATTATCGGAACATTCTAGAAAGCTAACTAGGGGTACTGATAGCATTATCGGAACAATCTTGAAAGCTAACCATGGGTACTGATAGGATTATCGGAACATTATAGAAAACTAACCATGGGTACTGATAGCATTATCGGAACATTCTAGAAAGCTGACTTTTGGTACTGATAGCATTATCGGAACAATCTAGAAAGCTAACCATGGGTACTGATAGCATTATCGGAACAATCTAGAAAGCTAACTATGGGTACTGATAGGATTATCGGAACAATCTAGAAAGCAAATTATGTGTACTGATAGCATTTTTGGAACAAACTAGAAAAAAAATTGTAACAATGTTGTACAGTACGATTACTTTTTTCACTCATGAAAACGAATAAATGGCATTAATTTCTGTTAAATTAATTGTAAACTAAGTTTATATACACATATTAGAAGAACATATCCTTATACACTAAATTTATAAAAAGTTTTGTTCAGGTTATGTTTGAAAGATAAAAAATTACAAAATTCATATGTACTAATGTTTATTTCTACCCACTGAATACTCATGAATATGTAGATATATATGTATATTTATATATGTATATATATGTACATGCATATATATATATATATATATATATATATATATATATATATATATATATATATTCTGCTTTATAGAAACATCACCTATTAGGACCTATTTCTTAATTGAACCAAAGTAGTTTATATTAATTTCAACCAAGGTATTCGAAGATTATTTGCTTTGTCTATTAAGTACACTGTATAGTTCCGTTAATTGGATTAAGAAAATCAAGTGAAAGGAAAAAGATAGAGAGAAAGAAAGAAGGAAAAAGTCAACGAAAAAAAGAATGAAAGGAAATGAAAAAAGGGACGGGTGAAAGAAAGAAAGAAAGAAAGAAAGAAAGAAAGAAAGAAAGAAAGAAACAGAAAGCTAACGAGAAAGAAAGAAAGAAAGAAAGAAAGAAAGAAAGAAAGAAAGAAAGAAAGAAAGAAAGAAAGAAAGAGACAGAATGCTAACAGCAAAGAAAGAAATAAATAAAAGAAAGTTCACAGCAAAGAAAGAAAGAAAGAAAGAAAGAGACAGAAAGCTAACAGCAAAGAAAGAAAGAAAGAAAGAAAGAAAGAAAAGAAAATTCACAGCAAAGAAAGAAAGAAAGAAAGAAAGAAAGAGACAGAAAGCTAACAGCAAAGAAAGAAAGAAAGAAAAGAAAATTCACAGCAAAGAAAGAAAGAAAGAAAGAAAGAGACAGAAAGCTAACAGCAAAGAAAGAAAGAAAGAAAGAAACAAACAAACAAAGAAAAGAAAATTTACAGCAAAGAAAGAAAGAAAAAAAGAAAGAAAGAAAGAAAGAAAGAGACAGAAAGCTAACAGCAAAGAAAGAAAGAAAGAAAAAAAGAGACAGAAAGCTAACAGCAAAGAAAGAAAGAAACAAAGAAAGAAAAGAAAATTCACTACAAAGAAAGAAAGAAAGAAAGAGACAGAAAGCTAACAGCAAAGCAAGAAACAAACAAAGAAACAAAGAAAGAAACAAACAAACAAAAGAAAGTTCACAGCAAAGAAAGAAAGTAAGAAAGAAAGAAAAGAGGTAACGAACGTCGAATGAAAAACGTAATTCATTGAAATGAACCGAATAAAACCGAAAGTATCTGCGCTGATGATTGAAATAAAGGATCGAAATAAAAAGAATTCACAGACTATCTTTTTTTTCTTTTTACTTTTTTTCTGAATTCGTCGAATTTCGAAGAGATTCGCAAAGATATGGCGTCGAATATCGGGACAAACTTGACGCGAATGGGCAACTTTTCAAAAAACTAAAAATCGAAAAGTGTCGAATTCGTCAGATGTTCTAATAGTCAGTAGAAGGTGATGACTGTATCTTTGTATCTCATGATAGCTACTGTAGATAAATAGCGGGAGAAAGGAGAGGGGAATTTAAGAATTGTGGGAAAGTAAGTGAATTGCGTGGAAAAAGAAAGAATGGAAACAAAGTGAAAGTGAAAGTGAAAGTGAGAGAGAGAGAGAGAGCATGAAGGATGAAAAAAGGACGAGAGAATTCAAAAAGTGGAGGTGAATGATTGAACTATAAGAAAATAAGTGAATTGAGTGGAAAAGAAAAGAATGGTAACAAAGTGAGGGAGAGAGAGCGAGAGAAAGAAAGAGGGAGAGAGTGAGAGAAAGAGAGAGAGAGGGGGCATGAAGGATGAAATAAGGACGAGAGAATTCGAAAAGTGGAGGTGAATGATTGAACTATAAGAAAATAAGTGATTTGAGTGGAAAAGAAAAGAATGGAAACAAAGTAAGAGAGAGAGAGAGAGAGGGAGAGAAAGAGAAAGAAAGAGAGAGAGAGAGGGAGAGAAAGAGAAAGAAAGAGAGAGAGAGAGAGAGAACATGAAGGATGAAATAAGGACGAGTGAACTAGAAAAGTGGAGGTGAATGATTGAACTATAAGAAAATAAGTCAATTTAGTGGGGAAAAAAAAGAATGGTAATAAAGTGAGGGAGAGAGAGAGAGTGAGAGAAAGAAAGAGGGAGAGAGTGAGAGAAAGAGAGAGAGAGAGAGAGATGAAGGATGAAAAAAGGATGAGAGAAAGAACGAGAGAATTAGAAAAGTGGAGGTGAATAAAATGACCTATAAGAAATGTAGATAAAATAAAAGGTGTTGAATTAGATTGGTGAGATAAATTGGCTGAGAAGTTAAGGGGGGTGGTTGGTAGAAAGAGGAATGGTGAGATGGTAAGCGAAAAATAAAAAAAAAAGATTTGAAAATTAAATTGAGTTTATATTCTTGCCGTTGAAAAGGAAGAAGAATAAAAAGAGGAAGAAGAATGAAAGAAAATATATCTTGAAAAAAAAAAATTGACAACGTAAAAGACTAAGCAGAAATATTATGTTGTTTTGAAAGTATTGTCTGATTTCAAATTAAACTTTTATTTCCGAATGAATGAATTTAAACAGTGTTCTAATCATTAAAAAACGTGACCCCTGGAATTCTGGGCATTTCTGCCATCAGTTATTATGGTTATTTATGCCTGAACAATAAAATTCCAAAGGTCTGATGTCAAAAGATCTTTAAATGTACGTACTAATTCTCTTTTGGAAAGAAAATTTTTCGACGCAAAATGTGTACGGATTATTGAAAAAATTGTTTTCGCTTGGAAAGAGATCAAAAGAATTTGGTATATGTGGCAGAATTTTATATTCGAGGTCAGTGAGTTTTTGCAGAGTCATCCTGGCAACATGTGGCCAAGCATGGTTCTTAAGCAAAGTTTCGGTTAAAAGTACCTCTTGCTTATGTTCAGGATTAGGGGCCTGTAACTGTGAAAATCAAATTCTAAAAGACATGATAGAAAATCGGCAAAGACACTTTCAGCATCAAGAATGAGAAATTTGTAAACGTAATTTAAATAGTTTATACTAAAATTGGACAGAATTTTCTGAACAATTTGATAAAATTTTTTTAAAAATGTGGTCGGAGGAGAAGTTGGCCACAAGAACAAGCAAGAAGAAGGCAAGAAAGCAGAAGAGAAAGGACAGGAAAATGGAGATGAAGTAAAATATTTTTTTTAAAATGGATGCTCATAAAGCAAAGGCAACAACGTCTAGAAAAAGACAAATCATCATCATCATCATCATCATGTCGTACAGCTAGCACGGATATCCCTGACCCTCTCTCGCCACTTTTCCCTATCGTTCATCGCCTCCGGCAGGTCTTCCGGGCTTCATCCCGTATCCTCACAGAGCTGCTGTATGTATGTTCGAGCTGGTCGTCCTGTTTTCGCTCGGTCATATGTGGGGTCCATAGGAGTACATCGCTTATGAGCTCGTCCCTGCTTCTCCAGCAGTGTTATGCATGTCTGGTTCGTCTAGCTTGGATAGTTTTCGTGATGGGAGACAGGTGGCCGTATATTTGGTGCCTTTTAGGGTGTTGCCGCCAGGACATGTTCAATATTACTCGCAACATTCTTGTGTAATTGCCGTCTAGCTTCTTCTCCAGCTGTTTAGTTAGTTTCCAAGTAGTGCATCCATACTGCAGTATCAATACGAAGAAACTGCGTTTCATTTTATCGGTCAGGTCTGATTTCCATATGATCGATAGCTTATCGATAGCTGTCTATGCCTTCGTTAGCCGCGTGTCGATGTCTTTTTCGGTTGATGAGACACTGCTTCCAATGTAGGTGAATTTGTCTACTAGTTTCAGGGAGGTTCCGTTTAGTGTGGAAATGTCACATCAAAGCACATATATCCAGTTTTGTGCGCATTGACATGGAGGCCAATGTCTGCAGCGGCTCGTTCCAAACTATGCAGTAGTGTTTCGGCCTAGTTGGGTGTATTCGCCAGTATCGCTATGTCATCGGCGTAGTCGGCGTCGGTAATTGTTTTTGCGGGGTACCTTCTGCTTTTCTTTGTCAGGTCGAAGCCGTTTTCTCTGATTTTATCAATCGATGTTCTAAGCTCGTAGTCTAGACAGATGATAAAGAGGTATGGGGCTAGCGAGTCCTCTTGTAGTACTCCTGCTGCAATGTCGAAGTATTCTGTGTCTCCATCCGGTGAACGTACTTTCACTTTGGTGTTTCTATAGAGAATCGTTATTGCTGCTACGGTTTCTTTTGGTAAGCCGTATGCTAGTAGGATTTGTTCCATCTTTCCCCTGTGAATGGAATCGAGGGCTTTGGTAAAGTCAGCAAATAGTAATAGTAAGTGTGTATTTTGTGAATGGAAAAAAGACAAATAGAATCGACATAAATAGGCACAATATTTCGTCTTAGAAATTAGATAGCAAAGAAGGCCAAAGTGCGCACCGGTTAAAAGGTTGAGATACAGAAAATTAAAACCAGCGAAAATCTCTGAATGAATAAAGTCGCATGACTCCTTAGATATTCAGAAAAAAAGAAGACCGACGAATTATACACCAGTAACGTTATGATATGTACAATAGAGGCAATGAAACTAGTACGAATGAACCAATGAATAATCGAAATTCAGTCACAGAAGGTCAGAGAATAAAGCGATCGAAATATTGGAAAAATTAATTAAACTTGTACATTGCCCAGTCGGCTGGGGCCGTAGAATACACCGACTGCTCCTCAACTGAGGAATAAGACTCCCACCAATGTGTGTCCAGGATATGACACTAAACAATCTAATGGTGAGGTTCCAGTGATGCTGGAGCTTTGAGGAATGCGGAGCACCTCTTCTTTGCAATTGCTTCCAGGTCCACTCTGGCCAGGAATGGTAGCAACTGATAGGGCCAAATCTATGGCTTAAATAGCACTAACTTCACACTTAAGCTAAACTGAATTCTTTGACTAAACTGTATAGCTTGGAATGGAAATGTTTTTAACTATAAAACTGCTTACATTTAAATTGAATGCTTATGCTAAACTGAATTGGTTGAAATGGAACTGTTTTTGACATTTAAACTGTACTTACACTAAACTGAATTGTTTAATATAGAACTGTTTTGGCATTTAACTGTGTGTAAACAAAATCTGTACTTATACTAAACTGAATTAGCTGAATTAGAACTGTTTGAATAAATTGAGTAGCTTGAAATAGAAATGTTTTTCACTATTAAACTGTGTACGAATGCTAGACTGAATTGTTTGCAAAAGAACTGATTCTTTGTATAAAAATGGATTTGGCGTTAAATAACCTACAAAGGTTGATATGCCATAAAACCCACCCACCAACCAACCAACCAAACTTGTACACTTGTGATCAAAATGTATCGAATCTAAAGCTTTAAATTTTTGCTTGCTTTTTTTGTTTGTTTGTTTTTCTGTTTTCAAATAAAAAAAAATCAATGAAGTTGTACACACAGATGAAAAATATTATTTAATTTAAAATTTTACTTAGAGAAGACAGCAGTTTTTGGTAAATTATGTTAGGGAAGCAACCTCCATACTACCCTTGTAAAATTCTTCTCAATTTGGGTGAGTGAGAGATTCCAGAGAACCCTCTCTAAGAGAGAATATCGGTCCCCTTCGCTAAAAGTAAGGACTAGTGGTTTGATGGTTACCATCGGGAGAAATGAATACGGTGATTCTCGATAAAATCCTACGCGAGACTGTTTGCATTTCACATAGAGCTAATACGTTTGGGATGTAACGTTACCTCACCGACACAGCAATTAAAGAAAACCCGGGGGAAAAGTTACCCCTAAAGCAGGACGCGAATGGGTTTGTTCATTATTCAATACCACAGTCTATTTTTGCACAGTCGGCTA
>CAUZXS010000381.1:0-5000 GCA_963585895.1 Sepioteuthis lessoniana
TCCAAGTAAGACGAAGCAGACATGTGGGTCACTGAAGAAATAAGGACGAATTCATACTCCTTTGAACCCCTTCTCATGGACGTGCAAATGCAGGTCGGCCAGTTAGAACCTATATATACCAGCTGTGTGCCTTTAAGATCTCCCGGAAGCGATGTACGATGGAGACGGGTAGCGAGAGAAGCTCAAGGAGATCCATGCTGGCTACGCGACGCGATATATATATATATATATATATATATATATATATATAGTTAGATGAACAAAATGTTCATGAATTTTTTTTCATGAGTCAGAAAATCGATAAAGTATTCAGCAGTATATCTAGGTAAGACCTAAAATTAAATCTTAAACTGTAGATTCACCTATTAATAATAGCTTTATGGATGGTACATTTTGCATTGTGTATTAAGTATTTAATCGTCCTTCTTGGTTCTTCCTAGCCTCAACTTCTCGGATCTTCCTAGCCTCTCATATGATTAAGCTTTTCTTGTAAAACTAAGTGAAACTAATAGGGCCGTGACAGTTATCAGGCGATTCGTAGTAGACACACACACACAAACACTCAAACACATATATTTATATGTAAGAGAGAGGGAGATAAATAGGGAGACATAAAGAGAGAGATAGAGAGATACACACACACACACAAAGACAGAGAGACAGAGAGAGAGAGAGAGTGAGACAGCGAGAGAGACAGAGAGAGAGAGACTGATGTTGGTCCAACGAGAGAAGCATTTAAAAAGAAGAAGCCGGCCTGCAAATGAATTATAATTTGGTGTTAATGTTTTCGTTATTTCAGATACCTGTGTGTGCTCTACTTGTTAATATTTACATCTTTTTAGGGAGATCTAGAATTCTTGAGATAAAAATAGTCGTTGTTTTTATAGCGCATATGTTTTTATTGGGATATGATACTTCTTAATAGTAGAATTTACGTCAGTGAATATCATATTGGAGACCACCTTTGATAATTGCAGATATTTTTGTGTGCGTATACACACACACACACACAACACACACACACACACATATATATATATATATATATATATATATATATATATATATATATATTATCCATACTATGTGTTTGTGTGTGTACATGAGTATGTTTGCACTCGTATATAGGCAGTAACACTCATGTATACAAACACACACATTCTAATATATATTATTATCATTTTTTTTTTACGTCTCTGTCTCATTGTCTGTATATACCTGTTCAAATGAATATTCACACACACACACACACACACACTCGCACACATACACACACACACATATATATATATATATATATAGTTTTTTCAATGGAAGAGAGATTGTTTAATAATAAAAAGAACTTCTGTGACTTTACACATTCATTCATTTAAAGTTAATCTGTGTGTGTGTGTGTGTGTGTGTGTGTGTGTGTGTGTGTGTGTGTGTGTGTGTATGTGTGTGTGTATGTGTGTGTGTGCACGCGCAAAATTTTAAGCTCTGCTTAATATTAATTTACCTCAGTGTCTGAATACTTTTCATCGTCATAGGTCTGGTATATTGGTATTATTGTTAAATCTTTTTTTTTTTTTTTTAGATGTTTTGAGGCATAACGTTTTTCGCTTTCTGGCAATTTTATGCTACTTGTATATAAGTAAGTAAAGTTGGCGACCATAGTCGAGAGTAACCCGAAGGCTCCCTTTTCGATAGCTACTACACCAATGTGTAGGGGAGGGCGCTACTCCTTCCCTGGATTGCTCTACTTTACCCTTGATCCGTACCTTATAATGCTGAGTGTTAAGCAAGGAGGCATCAAGTACCATTTTTTGAGTCTTTTGTATGACTCGACCTGGGATTGAACCCAGGTCTCCCGGGCCATTGGCGAACACTCTAACCCCTAGTGTTCACGTGTATCCTATGTGAACCTCTTTAGAGTGTGAAAATTCGATTATGTTGACTACTTTTTTAAAATACAAGCTTAAATTTTTAAATATTACGAATATTGTTTTTGAATTTTCAAATATTTATGATTTTCCTTCAATGATTACATTACATACTCCACATATTTTATTTTTGGATTTTGAGTCTCCATATGTTGTGGGTTTTTCAAATTTAGATGAGGTTACAGGGTGTTTTAATTTTTTTGAATTGTCGTTTTCTTTTAATGTTTGATGCTGTGTTTAGTATGATTTCAGTCATATAATTATTTTTAAGTTGTAGATTCTTTGATATTTATATGAAAACAAAATGATATCTGCATATATAAGTGATCTTCTCGGACAATAAACTCTAATAAGACACTAACAGACCCAAATCGTTGAGCTTGGAAAGACCACCTTCTTATCAAAACAAGCCTATATTTGGTATACATAAGCCTAGCGGGTAAATTGTTTGCCAATAGCGCAGCGGAGTTCAATATTTGGTCTAGTCATATCAATGACTAAAAAATTAGAACATGATGCTGCCTTAGTTAACACTCAGCATTATAAGTAAAAAAACAACTGTTGGTCATACGAAGCATAACGTACTAATTCATTTTAGAATATATATATATATATATATATATATATATATATATATATATATATATATATATATATATATATATATATATATATATATAATAAAGAGAGTGTCACATTAATAAAGAGAGTGTCACGTTAATAAAGTGATCATAAGTGGCACTCTCTTTATTAAGGATATGTATATATTTATATATATATATATATATATATATATATATAATCACACACAAACACACATACACACACACACACACACACACACACACACACATATATATATATATATATATATATATATATATATATATATATATATATATATCATTAATGAAGAGAGTGTCACACATGAACACAGTTGGGATGTTATTATATTCTGATGATGTTTATCAAACTATATAACTGTGCAAGCAAACATGTTATTGTATAAAATTATAATCTTTAGATAGGACTACTTCAAATCATTCAAACTGTAAGAAAATTTTTTGCATATCTAATATCTAACAAAAGCTCTATTTGTTTGCAAAATATTATTTTTGGTTATTTCAAATCATATAATTGTGTTAATTATCTATCCCCCGGTTTGCTGGGCTTACAATACGCTGACTGCAATTTTATTCGGAGGTTTAAAACACAACAATAATGGGTCTCCTGTATATGACGCTAAATTGCATACCCTAATGAGGCTCCTGTTCAAGACTTCTGGATTTACCTAAAACGATAACAATTTATTATTATAGTTAAAATTATTATTATTTTACTCATTTGAGAGTTTTTCCCAGTAGTGTTAGCTGATGGTTTTCTACTGGAGTTTAAGTGACAACAAGTCTCCTCAAGTTTCCTGGTCTTTTCTCGGTATTCTGGCCGATCTTAACAATACTGTTGTGTGGATGGTCTCCACTCCTGTTCTTAATTCCAAATCCTCCAGTCCCTGTACGAATCCTTTGATAACTGTGCCGAGCACGCCAATTACAATTATATAATAATAATAATAATAATAATAATAATAATAATAATAATAATAATAATATCGTTGTTGTTATTATTATTATACTCATATGGGAGTTTTTCATACCAGCATTAGCAAATGGTTTTCCAATCGAGTTTGAGTTACAGTAAATGTCCTCCAGAACATTTCTCAGTATTCTGGCTGATCTTAATAATACTGTCGTTTAGACAGACTTCAGTCGTCCTCTCTTTTCTAAGTCCGCCAATCTTGGTACTAATCCTTTGGTGACTGTACTAAAAGTGCCAATTACAATTGCTATCACCGTCTTGTTTATGATCCATAGTTTTTCAGTCCTCTTGTAAGTTCGATTTACTTATTTCTATTTCTGTTTCCTTCAGTTTTACTCAGTGATCAGCCGGAACTGCAAAGCCCAAAATTCGGCAGGTTCACTTTTTTTTTTCTTTTACTATATTCAGGCCTGGTTGTCTGGCTGATATCAGATGATCTGTTTTTAAATGAAAATCCTTAAGTATTTTGTGCGTCACTTTCAAGGACGGATTTTGGTTATGCATATACCTTTTGATTGTGTGTTCAAATGCAAACTTCTTCCACAATTCCTAATGAATCGCATTATTATTATTATTATTATTATTATTATTATTATTATTATTCAGGGAGAGTTTTTTCACACAAGCGTTTGCTGATTGTCTTTCATAGGAGTCTGATTCAGAGCACGTGACCTCTAGTCTCCAGGATTCTTCTAAGTATTCTGTCCGATCTTAGGGTTGATGAAGTTTGCAGTCTTATCTCGTCGTCTGTTTTCCAACTCTTCTAGCTCCCTGGCAAAGCGTTTGGGAACCGTTTCGTGCGTACCAAGTACTATTGGTGTCACTGTCACTTTCCTTTCCAATATCTTATTTTTTTTAAAAATTATGTGGCAAAGTCCACGTACTTGCCTTTCTTTTCGTTTTCTACGATTATCACTCTATGGCCCGGGACAGAAAAATCCATTATTATACAGGCTCTCTATGTTTTTTTTAAATGAGCATTTATTAGGTGATCTGTTTATATCTCAAATTTCACGGAAAGGTTCTGCTTTGTGCATATTCTATTTGGTTATATGGTTAAATTTCAATTTCTTTCACTTCGTCTTGTTTTACTCTCGTTATCTTTTTGCGGTAATTTGCTACATTTGCTTATTATGTGATTAGTTTATTATTATTATTATTATTATTATTATTATTATTATTATTATTATTATTATAAGTAGTAGTAGTAGTAATAACTTGAAACTATAAGACTCTACAAGATCAAGCAGGATTCTTTTTTTATTATTTCTTTTTTAATTTAGCGTAATTGGTAAGTTAAGCTCACTTTTGCAGGAAGATGTTTCTGTAAAGCAAGCGAAGTACTTATATATATATATATATATGGAAATTTAAAAAAAAGCACATGTAATTATGGTACATTTCTTTTGTAATTTGTGTTTCGTATGGGAAAATTATCAATGAAAACATTTTTTTCGTTCAATACAAACAGGCAATGACCAC
>CAUZXS010000381.1:10000-15000 GCA_963585895.1 Sepioteuthis lessoniana
TGTCCTGTTTATGCCATTAAAAAATCTAAGGGTAAGGATTCAGTCCCTGAGCTTTGGTGAATGTAAAGTACACATCATTGCTATTACTATCATGTTCGCTTTGACCTAAAACAGTAAAACCTGTTAGTGTCAGTTCAGTGGTTCAAATAGAATTTTTTAGTCATTTTGCATACTTGAAATCGTTTAACTGTGAGCAAAGGAATGACTGTTTTCTTGAACATTTAATATTACATAGCAAAGCTTCGAACATTCTAACTGGTTACAAGCTAATGAATAATGTTGAACGGAATTTACTCTGCGTATATATATATATATATATATATATATATATATATATATATATATATATATGTGTGTGTGTGTGTGTGTGTGTGTGTGTGTGTGTGTGTGTGAAGAGAAAGTGAAAAAGAAATTGAGGTAGAGATAATGGAGGGAGACAGGCGCAGAGATGGATTGGCATAAATACACTGACACAGAGATGAATAGACAAATAAACTGACCAATGTTCTCCCAATATACAGTCAGGGAGACAAATATTTTTATGAAAGCTAATTTTCAAGTATCATTTCTGTAAAATAATCCAAGAAACATTCTATTACCTTTTGTGTACCTTACAAATATATTAAGAGGAATTTCCGACATTGTATTTGAAATAAACATCGAACGACAAACAATTTATGTTTTGAATATCATTTATAAAATGTAACTAAACTTTGGCATCGAACATGAAAGAGAAGATGGATTTTTTCTTTGTTTATCCATTGAAACAAATCACTTTTTGATATTCATAATAAATGAACTGCAAATACCTATGTGATACAGAGGTTTAAAAACAAGCAAAAGCGTCAAATCCATCTACTAAATTAATGTTTTTCATAATAATGGTTCTTTGCTTTTCACGATGCATTTTACTGGCCATTGAAGTGATGTACAATAAATTATGAAATAAAACATTCATAGATATTGATTTTTTAGAAATTTATATATATTCGAAATCTTTATACAATTGTGTGCATTTGCTTTTGAATTTAGGGAACTTGATCGTTCCTTATTATTCTTATGATACCTTGTATATTTATATTCCTTCCAAAATTGCTGATAGAACGATTTTAAGATTTTTCTCTTCAGGAAATGGCAGTTGTCGATCTGGTTTGTTGCATATGACACTATGCTTTTTTCTTTGCACATTTTCATATTCTGAGCAAGGCATCCGTTCACAGACTTAAATGGTTCCTTAACTTTATTTCTACAGCTCCACTCATAGATCCCCAGACATGATCGAAGATAGGTAATGTTCTTTTAAGAGCAATTAGATTCATTGCTGAAAATAATCTGCTAATATCAAGGAATTATAGATACTTATGCTCATTGGCATTTAGAAAGTAAAACTATTATTAGTATTTGGATGCACACTTAAAAAGACACAGACTTCATACTTTATCATTTTCCATTAACTTTTTTGTTGAAAGTGTATATTTACTCTCCGTTTTTTTTCCCATGTCTAGGTGCCCAATAAGTATTAAATTAATATCGGCTTGATTTCTTTTACTTCAAGTCAAATCAACTTTATGTACTTTTTTTAAATGCTGAGGTCGGTTTAATTTGTAAATTTTTGATTAAAATCAAAGGTATTTATTTTTCCATTGTCAATCATTATACGTTCCTTTTCCAAAAAAAAATTAATTTATTTGCCCAACAGTTGTTCTCTGAGGAGGAGAAAGGATGCCACAAAAGGATTCAGAGGTACATCAGAGTTACTATACATAGAGAAGCACATCCTAAACGAAAACATGGCCAGACTGAAAAATATAGCTATGGCCTGGATTGACAGCAAAAAGCTTATGATATTGTTCCGCAAAGCTGTATAATAAACTGCCTCAAAATGTACAAAATATCACATGAAGAGATCAACTTTATCGGGAAAACCATGAAAACCTGGTGAATGGAATTAAAAGTAGGAGGAAGAAGCTTACCTGAAGTAAAGGCTCGAAGAGTTATATTTCAAGGAGATGCACTATCATCGTAACTATTCATAATTGCTATGATGCCACTTAACCACATACACAGAAAATGCACAGCCGGATACAAACTAAGTAGATCGCAAGAAAATATCAATCACATAATGTACTTGGATGGCATCAAACTATTTGCAAAAAATGAAAAAAAAAAAAAATGGAAACTCGAATATACACAGTTAGAATATATAGTCAGGACATATAAATGAAATTTGGTATAGAAAGATGTGCCATGCTAGAAATGAAAAGTGGCAAACGACATCTGACTGACGGAAGGAATTACCAAGTCAAGACAAAATCAGAACTCTCCGAGAAAAGGAAACCTACGAATACTTGGGCATCTTGGAGACTGACACCGTCAAACAAGTGGAGATGAAAGACAAAATTAAGAATGAGTCTCTCAGAAGAATTAAAAAGCTACTCAATACAAAACTATCTAGCAGAAACCTTATCAAAAGATTAAATACAAGGGTTGTACCACTCGTTAGATATTCAGGATCCTTTGTGAAGTGGACCAGAAAAGAGCTTAAACAAGTGGACCAAAGAAAAAGAAAACTAATGACTATGGCATCCCAGAGACGAGGTTGACAGACTGTATGTATCAAAAAAGTAGTTTTGAAGAGGAGTTGCCAGCATTGAAACCAGTGTTGACGAATCGATATAAACGCAGGATGACAACATAGAAAAACACGAAGGACGACTGATTACAGTCATCAAAAAGGATACTTTCAACACGATGGACAAGAGAATGACCATAACTAGGAAACAAAAATGGGAAGAAAAGCCACTCTATGGGCGCTTTAAACATTTATTAAAGAACAGCTTGTACGAGAAAATCTGGGCGTGGCTAAGACAAGGAAACTTCAAGAGAGAAACAGAATCTCTCCTAATAGCAGCACAAAACAATGCCATAAGAACCAATAATATCAAAGCAAGGATTGATAAGATGCAACAAAATAGCAAATGTCGGTTTTGTGGTGATAGAGCGAAACCCTCAATCTTATAATTAGTGAATGTAGTAAATTAGCACAGAAGGAGTATAAGACTAGATAAGTCTGAGTGGGCAAGGTAATCCACTGAGAATGTGCAAAAACATTAAATTTGACAATACGAACAAATTCTATATGCACAACCCAGCAGCTGTCCTGGAGAATGACGCACACAAAATCATATGGGACTCTGACATGAAAACAGATTTCCTAATCTCGGCCAGAAGAACAGACATTAGAGTAATCAACAACAAAAAAAGTGATATTCGAAAATTGTGGGCCTTGCTGTACCGGCTGACGACAGAATAAAACTGAAAGAATGTGAAAAGAAGAATAAGTACCTCAGCCTTGCTTAGGAATTGAAAAGATCCATGCAACATGAAGGTAACGATTATACCAATCGTGATTGGTGCATTCGGTACAGTAACTAAATGACTATCAAAGGGATTAATACCCTTTGATAAGATATGAATCCAATTATTCTTACTCCAGCTATGGGTGAATAGTAGGGCAGGCAGATTACTTCGGCCTTGGTGAGGCAACTAGTCAAGTAGAAGGAAAAATCTGTATTCAAATCTGTTAAACACAGCTTAAAAATTAACCTTGTGCCATATCCTGCCCGAGCGGAAGGTTAGGTAAATATGGATTACAGGGACTGGAAGTCTTGGAAGATGGAGGACAAGTGGAGACAATACAAACTACAGTATTGTTGAGAACGGCCAGAATACTGTGCAGAGTGCTGGAGACATGAGGGAACTTCTGTTACTCAAACTCTAGTGAAAGAACATCAGTTAACGCTGATGTAAAAAAAAAACTCTCAAGGAGTAAGCAATAATAATAATAATAATAATAGATAGATAGATAGATAGATAGATAGATAGATAGACTATCATGAACTGGATTTGGCGCTCCAGCTTATCACTGAAAATAAAAGAAAGCGTCTAGATTGGCAAATCCTTGTACCTTGCTAGAGAACAAATGAAATAGATTATTATTGTGTCAGTTGTTCTACTTGAAACGATCGTTAAAATCATAGAAAGGCGATTTCAACAATTGAGCATCAGTAAAGGAATCGAAACCATACAGATTTCTGCATTTCCTAAGATCTACAAGAGTCCTACAGAGGTGAGGAGATTTGCTGTCACTCAAACTCCAATGTAAAACCACCAGCTAACGGTGTTGTGAAAACTCGCAAAGAGTAAAATGATAATTTCTTGGCGCACAGTTATATGATTTTAAAGATTACTATCAAATAATAGTAATTTTCAGATACACATATTTGAACGATAGATGTGACTCTAACAAGTACTGTCACTTCGAGTCAGAGTGGAACCGGGAGTAATGGCAATGATTGGATAGACTCACCATCATCATCATCATATCGTGCTGGCAGCACGGATATCCCTGACCCTCTCTCGCCACTCCTCCCTATCGTTCATCGCCCTAGGCAGGTCTTCAGGACAACGTACATTGGATAGACTAAACTCCTCAAACCTTCAGAAGCAGAGCTGCATCACCAGAGGCAGCTAAGTAAAATACCCAGGACACTCAAATTTTGGGAGTTTTAACTTTTGCCGTGGATGCAGTCGGCATTATTTAAGCCTTTTTTTATGGGTGATGTGTACACAATAGCACATCGTAAAAGAAATCATCCAATTCGTTGTTAAGATAGGTTATCTTTCTAAAAGAAGACAAATGAAAAAAGTTTTGAAAAGGTCTCTTGATCTTCTAGTCAGGTTTGTGTCACACCAAGCCTTCCCCTATCAATATGTCTTGTCACCCCTGCGGACGATGTAGTCAGCGTATTCTAAGCACCAACAACACGGTGGGAAAATATAATTAGCTTTGAATTTTACAAGACCATCTAAGTACATCAACACTTGGGATGAAAACCGACAAGAGCACCAATAATATAACCGATATTCCTTTAGAGTAACTATTGAATCACTTCTCCAGAATCAATCAATATGTCCAATACCAAATGGAAGCTTAGTAG
>CAUZXS010000381.1:17500-72500 GCA_963585895.1 Sepioteuthis lessoniana
TTCTGGTGGAAATGCCACTGACCCGATTTGAAGAGTGCTGACCTCTTCTGACGGAATCTCTTCCTGAACTCCCTTAAAACCTCAACATAGTAACAGTAACCCTAACCCTAGCTCTTTGGCCAATCAACTCTGGTGTATGACTTACTTATTCCCCCACCTCTCATCATCCCTCACAGACTCCCTGGCTTCCTCGAATCTCTTATGCCACTCAAAAACTGATGGTTGATTCATGCAAGATGCTCCAAACGTAGTCTGAAACATTCCATATGTGGCATTTTTCATGTTTAAAGAGAATTTTATTGCATATTAGTCTTCTAAAGTGTCAGATTGAATTTTTGAAATTCACCAGCTGTGAATATCAGACTTTAGTAGTGTGTATTCTGATACCTGCTGTAGCAGTTCATTTGAACCTGAATCATAAAAATTAGTCAATCATTTCATAAGATGTATAGCAATAATATATTGAATTTTCAAGAGTCCACGACAATTTTAAATGCCGACAAGAAAAAAGTATGTAAACTTATCTTATGCACTACGTATACATATATATATATATATATATATATATATATATATATATATATATATATATATATCCACACACAAACACATACATACGAGTATTAACACATATATACATTTATATAGACACATATATATATTTTTCACACACACACACACACACACACACACACACACACACACATATATATATATATATATATATATATATATATATATATATATATATATATATCGGAAGTGAGAATAGAGTACAAAGTTAGAATTAACGGCGACATTTGTTATCATGATCATATAGGCGAGAAATGAACAGTTGACAGCGCCTTTTTCTGTCTACACCGTACTAACGTAAGTCGTAATTTGCTCAGATATGGCACAAGGGTGTATCAATAGGGCATGAAATGGTCTTGAAGTCACCCGTGTAGCTTTGCTAGTCTAGCTTGTAAGCAATTACACCACATCAGGTTCTTATGTAATTTAGTTATATACCATGTATCACCTATATTCATGACTCTGTATTTATAAATATAGCAAATATTACAAACTATATATATATGTAGGTGTGTGTGTGCGTGTGTGTGGGGGGGTGTTTATGAGTGTGTGTGTGTATGTTTGCGTGTGAGTAATTTAATGCATACTTCTACACAAATAAATGAGCTAAAATATAATGAAGAGCCAGATGTGACAAGCAACTCTTCGAAAACAATTTTGCACATTACTATGCTAATTAAATAAGTTGGCTAGCCGGCCTCGGTATATTCCTTTTGATATTAGTCTACGGAAGAATATAACTCAAAATTACCGAGTTTTCATGGAATATTTAAAATTATTCATGTGAGAAATAAACAGACTATTCCTCTTTAAGTATGAGTCAACTGAAGGGTTTCCTCAGAGAAAAAATCATATTGAATCTTAATAAGATTCAGACTATGTTCTATGACAAAGTAGATTGATTTTTCTTGCGTGTTAACCTTGGTAGACTTATTTTAAATGATATCCTCTAAGAAAATAGCTTCAATTGACACATGAACTTCAAAATTGCAGCTTGAATAGGTGGAATAATCTAATCCTAAAAAATTAATATGACTTTCTTTTGATCTGAAAGGCAGTCTCATATGCGTTATATATATATATATATATATATATATATATATATATATATATATATATATATATATATATATATATATATTTATATAACCAACTCCTCCAAAGGAAGAGGATGCAATACAAACCCATTTTTCAGCACATATTAATTAGTTTGATTGAAAAGTCTTCCTTCTCCAAGAGGGGTTGCCCCCACCAATGTTAAATACCTCAGTCTGCCCTACTTCTTAAGATGCAAATAGCCTATTTCACGATTTGAACTCGGATCATCGTATCTACTTACTACGACTATACGCATTACACCCTGAACACAGCCACCCGATGAGTGTTGAAGTTTTTTTTTTTTGTTTTTTTTTCTGCGTTTACCAGTGATGGTCAATGTTAATAACTCTTCTCAGTTACCTTCCAAACTGAAGTTCCGATGAATGAGCCCTTTTTTTTTTAAATATTCACGCGCATGCAGTCGCGTCCAATCTTAAAGTTGAGGTATATTCCACACAATAAATGCTACTAAAATCCAACAACCTCTTTTTATTTGCAATTTTGACGTCATCAAATGTAGCACTGTATTAAAAAAAAATACACCGCTGCATTGCATAATCGAGACAAGCCTCAATAATGCATGTGATGGCTTTGTTACAGATTTTGTTGAAGACAAGCATAATAAGGCCCATTTAAATGCAGCTATTAATACCGTTTCACTGAAACCATAGTATATTCAACTCAGTCAACGTTCATAATGCATGCACAGAATAACTGTATTTAAAGAGAAGTTGGCTAAGATTAATCGATAACATTTGGAAGATTATATGTTTAAAAAATATGCCATTTGGAAGTCGAAATGGATTACAAGGCCTGGTTATTCCTCGCACTTAGTTGAGAAGAAAAATGTCAGAAATACATGATTAGAAAACCTGAAAGAGAACTATGTTTTAGGTAATGTTGATTGATGATGAATGATGTATTTTTTTTGTTTGTTTTTTTCGATTTGTATACTTCAATTTAACTTACTGCATCAGAAAAGATGTCATATTAAACTACTTCAACAAAGTTGTATAATTTTGGACAAAAAGTGTTGATAATAGTTGAAACAATATATTACTATAAAACAATGAAAAAAGCCCAAGTCTTTCGCCAAAAACCATTAAGTTATTTTCTTGAAGAAAAAGATTTTGGCAAACGAATTAGAACGCGTTCGCCAGGATAAATATCGTTTGGACTGATTTCAGGAAGGGAATTAAGATTTTAGTTCTGCTCAGATGTATACTCGAATAATCTCGAGTTATTTCTTTAAAGAATATCATCAGATATATATATATATATATATATATATATATATATATATATATATATATATATATATAAGAGCACAGTTTAGAATGAAAATTTAGGCAACAGACGTATAAAGACATTGATGTATATATGCCCAGGCACATCCATTCATAAATTGTTTTTTCGGTACAACAGTATTTGAGAAAGTGCTAAAAGATATGGCCAAGCCAAAAGTATATTCCCAATACGTCGATCAGGTTTTGTGGGGATATGGAAAACTTCAATGACTTAAATAAACAAATGTAAAAAAAAAAAACTTTATGTATATGTGAACCAGATATTGGATATTTCAAAAGCTTAAAAGAAAAATCATTAAAAAAAAACACTGCTAAGAATGAACTTTTTTGTGGTTTTAAATAGTACATGATTGTGAAATAATGTTGCTATATGTGCATTATATATATATATATATATATATATATATATATATATATATATATATATATAATAGAACAGAAACTGGCAATCAACGTCTTTGGATTCGTTGAAACATAATCTACATATGCCCGATATTATGCACACACAGAGAGACACACACACTCACATACATAACTGCGCGCGTGAGTGCTTGTGTATGTGTGTGTGCTTGTGCGTGTGTTCGTATTTCAGCACTAGTTTATAAGTTATTTGGATGAGGGGACATCAATAGAGTAACATGCCATCTATAACAAGATCTAAAACTAAAACGAATCCTAAGACTTGAGGATGAAAAATACCAGGATTTATCTGAATGCCCCATAGCTCAAGTACTATATGTCTCTGTTGGGTATCACCCACCTTTTAGTATTAGAGCGTTGGAGACTGGAGATAGCACAAGATCACCTTACTTGCTACCGTAATAACGGAAGCCAATACTATCGTTGGACTATATCTTTATTCTGTGTTCACTAATCCTATGTTCTTGTCTACTAATAGTCTCTCTATTGTATATACTTTTTCCTGAGAATATATCTCTATTTCCTCTTATATCGTGGTTTGTCCTATATTTAATACTACAAGCGTTCACTAACCAGAACGCAACAATCTCACAGATAGATAGATAGATGGTTATATAGAGAGAGAACGAGAGAGAGAGAGAGAGAGAGAGAGAGAGAGAGAGAGAGAGAGGGGGAGAGAGAGAGAAAGAAACCCTTTTAAACAAATTAAACGTGTTTGATTTAATATATCATATTTTTGATAAACTGCAATATTTCCTCTTTCTAAATGAATATGGCGCACTTGATACAAAATCATAATTTTGGCTATGAAAATCCTTATATTTAGATTCATACAGATCAAAAAACTATATGATTTGTCCGAGCCTCAAAAGAAAAAAAAATCTATACAGATATTATTGCATTGTTTTCAGCAGAGGTTTTAACAAAGAATTTTGCAGACATAGTATGCATGAAAGTTTATATTAGTTGATAATCTTTATGAGCAATAATTTGTCTAGTATTCAACAGTAAACTTTGATACAAAATATCAGGGGAACATAGTATGTATTGCACATTAGTATATAAACTTGCAAAGACTAAAATGAAAAAATAGTGTTTACAACGTAAACAGAAGTTCACTAAGAGTTATGATATTCAAGATAAACAATGAAACAAATATATATTCTGAACATTTTGTTCCACACACTGAAAGAAAAATGTTATATATATATATATATATGTGTGTGTGTGTACATATATATATATATATATATATATATATATATATATATATATATATATATATATATATATATATATATATATTTACGTTTTAGGTACTATAGGAATACAGGTTTATTCTTCTTGTTTAAATTTTGTTTCAACATTCGTGCCGTTAGAAGTTATTACATTTTCAAAGTTAAACTATATTAGTCATGTTTTCTCTCCCTTGAGAATAGAAATATTTGTACAAACGTTTTATAAAATGGTCTGTTTGTAATTTCTTACCTCTTAGCAATTTTAAGATCTCTTACCAAATGAGAAATACACGATGACTGTCCATACACCCTTACACTTGTTATCATAAAATTAACATAGATTTTCGACGACTGATTGTCCACAGCAGATAGGTTGTTTTATTTTTCTTTTCTTTTTTTTTTGGTAAATTTTCCTAATTAATTCTGTAGATTAAATTCTGGAAGAGATTATATGAATTTGAATTGCATTTTCCTCAACCATCTGTTCAAAATAAGAAAAAAAAACATGTGATTTTGACTTTTGCGCTTTTTCAAACATTTTATCGACTTTAGTATTCACGAGCATTAGGTCCAACCGAAAGATAACACTTTCGGCTGTTCGCTACCCCAAAGAATTGTACCCTTAGTATGGGACTAAAGTGCATGCGATGACGAATTTACATTTTTTGTATCTGCTGAGTGATGTATTTCCCACCATTCCTTTTACTCCCAGATCGACTCTTACCTCAGAGAGATAATGTTATTAGGCTCACATCTATGGATCAAATAAGTCTGTTTGAAAATTATTAATATTAAATAGGAATACTTGACACATATAACTAACAATCGTTCGTATCAAGAGAAGTTACTTGAAGCTAAAATTGTTTCTCAAGCATTATTGTTAGTTACCTGAAATGTCATAACTACGCTCAAACAAGTAACCATATTTAAATATGAATAATTAATTAAAACTCTGTGATTATTACGATTAGATACGAATAATCTAAACCACATTATTTGAAATGTATGTATCAGATTGGAAGATTTGATATCCAATTTCTGTGTACATAAATCTCATTAAAAAGAATTACGCAAAAATGTAAATATTAAAGTAGAATATATGCAATTCTCAGTTTTAGGCACAAAATAACCCTGGAAGGTTTTACATGCCGTGAAAATCAATCAATCAATTAAATAATTTCTAACGGCTTTTTTCTGGATACAAAGGGATGCTGAAAACCGGTTCGTCACTCAAATTTAATCTTTAGAAAGTTCAGAATCAATTTTCCCCAGAAAAAAATACTGAAATGTTCTTAATGATTTTCTCATTTGTCCATGTTGTATAAAAGAAGCTCTTCAAAGAAGAATAACTAGCCAATAATCCAAGCGACTCCCTAGGATTAAACTGTTGATTGAAATATCAAATGAATTAGAAATTAGGCAAAATTTTGCCTGCCCTGAGATAGATGACAAGCTCAACGAATGTAGCCTGAAAATGTTATGAATAGAACAGTGCGTCAAAAACCACAGTAAACTTTGAAAATCCTAGAAATAATTAATTCTAGACAACTGATGATTTTCGTACCCATTATGATTTTTTTTCTGTATAGCAGTGAAAGAGTCTAACTAGAATTTCATAGTTATCTTTGCTACATCAAAACTTTGAATGGTATAAAAATGTCATTCATCTCAAACGATTAATCCAAATTAGAAACCTTCAATAGCAAATTAAAATAGGTATTGTTTATTTTTCTATGCAATATTATTTTAAAGGCTTTGTAAAAATATACAAACAAAAAACACTTGCAGAGGCCAAAGGTTTTTCCGGATAATAAACTCCAACAGGATATTCACAGACACTTATCTTTTGTGCCTTTGTATCCATGTACACATATTTTCGGCTTTGTATTTTCCTTTCTCTTTGCATCCTAACATGAATGTGAGCTAGTCTGTGTATGTTTAAATGTTTGTGCAAGTGAGTTTATGCGTCAAGTTTGATTGTGTGTGTATGAAAGAGAGAGAGAGAGAGAGAGAGAGAGAGAGAGATGGCTGACTGGCTGGCAGGTAGGTTGGTTGGTTGGGCTTTAAGGCAACCTTTGTTGGTTATTTATCGCCAAATCCATTTTTATGTTATGAATCAGTTCTATTTCAAACAATTCTGTTTAGCATGAGGACAGAGTTTAATTGTCAAAAACATTTCTATTTCAAACAATTCGATTTATTCAAACCGTTATATAAAACAATTCAGTTTAGTGAAAGTTTCAATGTCAAAAACAGTTCAATTTAAAACAATTCAGTTTAGCATAAAAATGTAATTACAGTTTAATTTTGAAAAACATTTCTATTTCTAAATATTCAGTTTAGTCAAGCAGCTCTAATTCAGCTAATTCTGTTTTGTATTAGTACAGATTTTGTTTACACACAGTTAAATGTCAAAACATTTCTATCTTAAACTGGTCAGTTTAGTGTAAATACAGTTTCAATGTAAAAAGCCGGTTCTATTTTTTAAAATTCAGTTTAGCCTAAGCACGCAGTTTAAATGTAAGTACGGTTTATTTGTCAAAAACATTTCTATTTCAAGCTATTCAGTTTAATCAAACAAGTCAGTTTAGCATAAGTATGCCGTTAGTTCTATTTAAACCATAGATAGGGCCCTATCAGGTGCTACCACGCCGGGCCAGAGTGGACCTGGGAGCAATGACAATGAAGGGGTGTTCCACATTCCCCGAAACCCCAGCATTATTGGGACCTCACAATCAGGTTGTTTAGTGTAATATCCAGAGTCGACTGGGCAGAAAGAGAGAGAGAGAGAGAGAGAGAGAGAGAGTGAGAGAGAGAGAGAGAGAGAGAGAGAGTGAGAGGTCCTGTTTAATATAGGTTTGAATTTGTCTTGGGGTTTTTTTTTGAGTTGAGAATTGTCGACAGTTTGGTGTATCGACATTATTTTATTCGTAAACGTATTTTGAAACTTTCTGGGGTGTTTTTTGTAATTCCATATCACTTTTTTGAAGGGACTCTCTGTTTGGAGCCTAAGTTGTTCCTCTCTGTATAGTATTACTGCTGAAACATTCAGTTTTTTTCTTAATTAAAGCTTAGATTTTTATACCTTATGAGTGTTGTTTTTAGGTATACGAACGCGCATGATTTTCCTTCTGTGCTTATATTGCAAACTGAACATCCTTTATCCTTGCATTTTGTGACATTGCATTGTAAATAAGGTGAGTACGAGTTTTAAATTTCTGGACTGTCTATGGCGTTTAATGTTTTTTGCTGTGTATAGTATACTTTTGATTCTATCATTGTGTTTAAATTGTTCTATATTCTTTATTATTTCTGTAATTGGTTCTTGGTTGTCCTATTCAAATCGTTTCGAAGTTGCGTTGATACAATAATTGAAAAAAAAATAGTGGCCATATTGAATAAATTTACAGTTTTGGGTCTATCTTTTTTTTTCTAATATCAAAATTGATCTTGTTTTATAGTAGAGTCGTTTATCATTATACTAGAATTTCTTAATTTTGGTTCTTATTTACATTTACTATAATTGTTTCATAAGTTTCTTTTTGCGTTTTGCCCACGATCGTTTCAAGTATAAATAATCGGTAAACATATCTATTTGACCCTTCAGAAGGGGATTCTATCAGATTCTACCGGAAGTAACGGTGATGTAGGGATTCCCCCGCACTTCCATGATCTCCATAACTGGAGCCTCATTTGTCAAATCATTCTTCCTTTCTTGTTTCAAATGTTTATCTAGAAACGGTATATCACCATAGATATAGTTTCATGATTTTTAAAACTTTTATATTTTTTATTTGGTTACTTAAAATATATTTTTCTAAATCTATTGCATAGAAACACATGAGTCTCCGTTGGATACGTAAACTAATCTTTTATATTTTGAAGAAATTATCAGAAAACAAAGCTTCAGCTCAAAGTCTGTTACAGAATTCAAACGTAAATGATTGCCCAGTTGGCTGGGGCCATATAATACACCGATTGCAACTTAGCAGAGAGGTAACACTCCCGACCAACATGTGTCCTGAATATGACACTATACAATCTGATGGTCAGGGTACAGTGATGCTGGAGCTTTGGGGAATAAGGAGTAATCTATCATTTTCATTGCTCCCAGATCCACTCAGGCCCGAAGTGTTAGGACCTAATAGGGCCCTATCTATGGGTTGAATAGAACTAAATTGCGGTCTTATGCAAACCTGAATTGTTTGAATTAAAGGTATTTGACTTCACTGAATAACTTGAAATAGAAATGTTTTTAATATTTAAACTGCATACTTATGCTAAACTAAATTGTTTCAAATGAAACAGGTTTTGGGTGCTAAACTGAACGATTTGAAATAGAAATAATTATTTGGCATAAAATAACGTACAACGGTTGATATGGCATAATACCCAAACAAACAACCAAACGGAGAAGACGTTATTTCTAATGGTAACTATAGTAGTTTCAATAAATCTTCTAATCTGATTTTGGCCATGAATATTTCTTCTTATATTTTAATATATTAATCTCAACACACACACACACACACACACACACACATATATATATATATATATATAGAGAGAGAGAGAGAGAGAGACAGACAGACAGACAGACAGACAGACAGACAGATAGACAGAGGAGAGAGAAAGAGAGAGAGAGAGGGGATGTAGAAATACTTTTAGGAACTGATTTATAAAGAAATGTAAAATCAGGTACATTACTTTTAATATGCAATTGTTAAAATAGTGTAAAAGATCATCAACGTATGATTTTATTTCGCATTATAAAAATTCGGTTTAATAGTGATTTGATTTATAATAAATATTCCTATCGATGGGAAATGTGATTCTGTGTTGAGCTCAAAAAAATTTGATTGAAACATAATGAGAAGTGAACATCTCTAGGAGTTCAGCTGTAAGAAAAATAAAATAAAAGGAAACAAAATGAAAAACAGTAAACAAAAATAAAAGAACCCAAAAGGAAAAAAGTCTTCACAAATTTTACGCAAATCAGCAAGAAAAAAATTAATGTCAATGAAAATCAATATTTCCTCAACAAAATTATTTTGCGGGTTTTATCATTATTTTTTTTTATAACTAACTTGAAAAAAAAATGCCTGTAGAAAACTGGACAAAATCTTTTAAATAAAGGCAAAATAAATAAATGAAGAATAAACAAAAACAGTATTCGTATTTCGAATTAAAACAACCAAAACTCACGCGCAATCAAATGTAGCAGTCACACAAATTCATTGAAAGTTAGGAAATCAGACACCGAGGCAATTGTACAAATGTACAATATTTTTCGTGTAAAAATTAGATAAAGTTAAGTAGAACTAAAATGTATCCAAGTGATTAATGCATTATCAATTCGATGAAATAATTTAATGTCAGTATAAGATGTAACTTTAGCTATTGTTTTGCTGCTGAATATTTCATTTGTTGTTTAAATATGTTGCATATACGTATAGGTCAAAGACGACACCAAATCATTTTCAAACAGATCAATTAGATATATAGAGGAAAACCTATTAGGAGCAACACTTGGTTGGATGCAGGAAACAGTTTCATTGAAGGTGAATGCTCAGGAGAATATTCCCCATTTGACTACGTTTTGAGTAAAGATTAATATCGTCGAATGAGAAAGGAAAGTGTGTCTTTTTGTCAATTTATCTACACAAAAGCTAATTAAAAAAACCATGGAAATCATTAAAGTATATTAAATAAATCTGGAAAGGTTTGAATTTTATTGTCAGACTGCGAAATTATTAATTTCGAATAAGTATAATTGAAAAAGATTAATTAGGTGAGGTAAGTTAAAATTCTTTTGTTTTCTTTTCAGTTGAACTCTCTCTCTCTCTCTCTCTCTCTCTCTCTCTCTCTCTCTCTCTCTCCCTCTCTCTCATATCATAGCTTTGGGTAAAATAGTAGAGAAATTGACCAACCAAGAATTGGTAGGGCAGATATTCTCAGAGAAAGAATTTAATACGAGAGGGTTATTGTTTGGATAATCTGTGAGATTACCTTATCAAAAAAAGCACAGTTCATCTATTTACAAGCTTTCATCAAAATAAGAAAATCACCTATTTAGCAAGTTAGATATTTGTTTTCCTATTTCTTAATGGATGATATCGATGTAGTGGGACAAATTTCATGTATTTGTTTAATTTCCCTTTTGTTTATGAATGTATTTTCTTTGTCCTTGCATTTCCAAGGAAATAAGAAATCGGTTGTATTAATAATGTATAAAGCAGAAGCTAAATTACATTTGATCTTTCGGCAGTTTCGAAATATTCCAAATTTGTCAAATAAAATCTGATTTTATTCAACATTTTTCTGTTGCAAGCCAACGTTTTAGCGTTCATTAATTGACTCTCTTGGAGTGGAAAACTGCAAGTTATAGGTTTACCAAAAGAAAAAAATCTGACGGTTTTACTTCTTTAAGATAAAATGGATCAATATTGAAAGAGTTCTACACATAGTCCTCAGAAAGTTTGTAAAAAACAACAGAAAATCAATTGTAAAGCAAAATATATCCCTTATTTAAAATCAAGAGCAATTTTTCTTCAACTTTAGGTTTTTGATAATGTTCAAAACAAGTGAAACCGAATTAATGCGTTTCTTAGAGCATGTTGATGTCATTCTATTTTATTTATAAGTTTTATGAAGAAGCTCACGAAAGATTATATCTAAGAATGTGTAAAAGTCTAAATTTTTCTATTCAAACTATATTTAATCCATGAAATTTATCAAAATGTGCAAGTATTTTCTCCTATCATTAAATAAATATTAATGTATGTATTTACTAAACCTTTGCTACAAAATATTAAGTGTATAGTGATGACTGCATGATTACTTTCTATTTTATAAACATCTAATTGGGTTAAATTAAACATAATGAAAATTTTATTCCCACCTGGGACCTATTTTTTTTTAATAATGTAATGTGGACAGGAAGTGAATTGATTTTAAATAAAAAAATAACTTACAACTCAGTAAATTTCTCACAATGTTTTCAACTTATTCATTTCCTATCTCCAAGCAAATTTACTCTCAATTCATGAATGAAAATGTAGAAATCTTTGCGATTTAAAATTAGTAACAGCGCATATATCAACCTGATTGTACGTTGAGAGTGATTTAAAATTTAACACTGGTATAAGAAAAATCGGATAAAATTGGATAGAACTGGTGTAACTTTAAATGGTTTATAGTGTGACATTTCTCAAATAGAAAGTTGTAAAGCTTCCGTTCTCAAGTGGATGTTTCTTCTACTACTACTACTACTACTACTACTACTACTACTACTACTACTACTACTACTACTCCACATAGACATTTGCACCACCATGGTTTTAACGGGTGCATACGAGTAGCACTACGCCTGAAATGTCAGTCGGACCTCGTGGTAACCTCCTCCATAGTGAAAAGAAAAAGAGGGGACGAACACACCAAACTCGGTTTTGGTTCGTTAATACAAAGGGTTATTCACTACTACACTTTTTAGTAGTCGTCAAGAAATGAGAAAACAGCGTATAAAAAATGAGTCAATTGGGTGAGTAAGACAGAGGGAAATGAAATGTCGTTAGAAGAGAGAGAGCAGATATTTGTTGAGGGGGTGGTCTTACCCAGGTAAGAGGGTTATTTAATGCCAAATCCATGAGCATATACTTTGTGGTAAATTACGGGGGGGTAGGTTTCTGTGTTTAATGTTATATCAAACTTCGTGGGGGTATTTAATGCAAAAAATATGCATTCAGAACCGTAGTGATAGTATTTAACCGTAGCTGGTGGTGATAAAGGGTTGCATATCTTTTTCCAAGAGCATTAGTCCTAAGGTTAACGTAAAAGCATGACTAGATTTTAAAATCACTTAGTTCAAGGCAGTAGTTCAATACTTTTACTCTGGCACCACGGATATTCCTCTTAGTAAGCGTCTGTCTTTTGTGCTCACGCCTTATTAAAATAAAATAAAAATCAAACTGGGTTATTCTTAGACAGAGTGACTCATTTCATTTTGTTACTCTCTCATAAAAAATAATTATGATTGCAGCTGTACACGACATGTTACGTGGATTTTACTCGGAAACCAAAGAAAAAATAGCTTTTTTGATGCCTACGATTTTTGACCTGATACTGACTATATTAAATTCATTGAATAAGACTTTACCATTAATTTCCAACAAGCATCTTTAGTTTTTGAGATAATGCACTTATCATTAAATGTTCACTGAACGCTGTATTTCACATTTGCAGGTAATTACATGGCTTCTCCACGAAGTGTTTGATTCATACATATTAATTTTGTCACATTTGTGGAGAGTACACTTTCCTGGAACAGCGAAAATCTACGTCTGGTTTTGCGAAAAAGACATACTTAAACTAATTGAAGATAGAATGAAGAATAGACAGAGGCTACGACCATTAAAAACAATACGTATATGTAGCACCTTTTCCAGGAGAATATTGGAAGGGTAAATGTCTAAAGTTTGACATATTTATGGAGTGAGATTACAGAACAACCATAAGGAAGACTGTTACTTCCACCTGTCTAAGGTAAAGAATATTAATGGACCCAAATAAGAGTTAATGGACTTATTCTGTCCTAGACTCGTCAAAACACCTTGTTGCATATTCAGTTGAAAAAAACTGTCCTTTTGTTATATACTCACATAATAAATATGCTTATATACACATACACATGTTCATGCAGCATCACAACGACACAATAAATAATTAAACAGACGCACAATGATAAAGTCGCAAGACCAAACGACGCACGCAAGGAAGACGCGGGAAGACTTCTTTATAAAATATTTTACCTCTCATCTTTATTTGTAAGTTTCGAAAGGGTTGTTCAAAGTTTGCGTGTGAGAGGGAGCTGGAGACCGAACATAACTGAAATATTTGGACCCCGAAGTTATGGCCGTCATCGTTGTGTCTTTCTCGTTCTCTATGGCTGCTCAACCGAGCACTGAGAGTCACCTCTCCGGGGTGCTGGCTTTTCCTACTACATCGTGTCTATGTCCGTCTCCAACTATACTGCTTGTCCTCAACTATACTCGCCTGTCTGTTCTCTCGCCTGTCTCAATTCGTCGGCCTTATATTACCTTCAAACTCCCACGCGCTGATATGGACACGCCTCCACGACTACTTCCGATATCTGGGGACCGGGATGTGCCACTTCCGCTTTCTTTGGAATGGCCTGTGTGATCGTCATCGAGCGGAAATAACTGTCATCCAGTTCAGAGGTCACTCTCTTCCGGTGCGTCAGTCTATGAGAGTATAATGGGATTTTTTTTCCTCGTCCCATTTCATCAGCCAATTTCCGCCCACGCGATTTCCTCTCATAACTGCCATCAGAATGTGTCACTTCCTTCCGGTGCATCACCTTGAATGGCATTTTTGGCCGGGTCAAATTCTTCTTGATGAGTCCCCTGAAGAAGATCTATCCTTTAATTCAGCTGCAGACAGTACTCATGGGTATTTCGACAGAGAACAAGTTTTATCAGTTGCCAAAGTGTTTAGTCAGCCGGTGATCAATAAGAAGCTAAATCTCTTGAAGAAATCAGAATTGTTGTGGTCCATATTAGCAGAAAATACCTTATGGCAACCCGTTCTTGAAATATGCGCTGATGCGCAACAGCAGTAAAGATAGATTAAATTTGGGCACTCAACCCAGACTGAAAGCGCAAAACAATATTCCAGTTTCAACAAAAGATACACCATGATCGTCAAGGGTTTAGGTATATATAAAACGAAAATTATCCTGAGTCTCTAAAGCTTAAGCATTAAATACTCCTACGTAACTGTCTCTTGGCTTGTAGATCAAAAGATGAGCACTTAGATAGTATATAAAAGGATGCACAAAATAATGGCATCTGGGATAAAACATGTTCTTAGAAGAAAATAATGTTATTATCAAAGCATTAATTGACAGAAATCTGATCTTTTTTTTACCAATAATGAACATCAGAGTAGGTTTCATGACGTATTTTGTAATGTTTCTGACTACATAAGCAGATCATTTCTTGCGCTGAGCACAGAGAAACTAACGACAGGTATTTTTATTTGTACACAAATCAAGTAATTCATGAAAAGTCCACCTCTCTAAGCTCCAATGAACAATACTGAAGCTTATGTATGGTCTTTGTTCACTATCGTGGTAAGGAAATTTTTTGCGGGGATGAACTTCAAATCAGATAATTACTCTAAACTAGCAGGAAGCATGCTATGTTGTTTTCGTTATTCTGGCAGTAAAATGCGAATCAAAGTCCATTACCTCCACGACCACTTGGATCGTTTCCCAGAAACCCATGGAGACTTAATTGATGAACAGGGGAAATGATTCCACCAAAATTTAAGAACTATACAAGAAAGATACCAGAGATCCTGGGATTCCAAAATGCGAACGGATTACTGCTGATCCATTCAATGTGATTGTTCTGGGGTAGTATATTGAAAAAAGTTTTTGAAACATCACTTTTGTGATAAATCTAAGTAAATGGACAGTGTATCAATGATATTTTCTATGCTTTTTACGCTGTAATATGATTCCATGACATAATTTGACCATCATACATTATACATGTGTAAAGTCGTTTTATTAATTAAAAAAAGCAACATCCAGAATTTGTGGACATTTGTCTTTGTGCCAGAACATTTGTATGCATAATATTTGAAGGTAAATAATACATTAGTAAACAGAGCTGATGGTGAAAAATTAACTGCATATTTCGAATCAACAACTAACATTTTCTTTGAAAAGGACTAAATTCTCCGGCAACAAATTCTATGTCCCCAGGGTTATTCATATTAAAAAATTTAAATCAGAAAACGAAGTCAAACATTCATTATAGGATGAGACTGTGTGTGTACGTTTATTCAGAATAAAAAAGAGAATTACATATTTATATATTAATACCTTAGGAGATGATATGTGATTATATTGTATTTCGATTATTACAGTAGTCCATGACGATCTTGATATTTCTATTTTAAAAGATACGAAGGGTCCCTATCCACATTTCATAGTCATCTCTATTACATGAAATAATCTAAAAAATCTGTAATCTCTGCTCATGCGGAAATCACTAAATCATCATTGAGTTGTAAAGTCTTCGGGAAACTGCTTTATTTGATAACAATACACTTAAATATCTGTAAATTACCATACAAATATCGCTATTATGTAGCTTTTTTGACTGGTTGTCTATCAGATACCTCCTACAGATATATATATATATATATATATATATATATATATATATATATATATATATATATTCTTTAAAGAAAAAAACAAAGATCGGTTACTTAGGGATTATAAATTTATTTCCACCCTGTTTTGTGTTTCTGATGTAAACGAAAAACACGAAGAAAAATATAACAGGACTTCTTCAGATCTTATGGATAAAATAAAACAGAATAGACACAGGGAGGGAGAAGAGAGAGAGAGAGAGAGAGAGAGAGAGAGAAGTGAAGTGTTATTTCTTCGTTTTATAAAGCTTCGGTTTTTTTATTTACTTATTTATTTTTATTTTTTTCTAATTTTACCGTCGGTCGGAATTATGGTAACCTAACTTTTTTATCTATTTTATTTATTTTTCTTTTTTTTGTTAAGTTCGATGATTAACTTTTATGTGTTTTGTTTATATAATAAATTATATATAAAGGGAAATATTAATGCTTATATTAAATTCGAGTCCATTTCATATATATATATATATATATATATATATATATATAAACATTCATCAATCGCTCCACACAATCAGTGTGTGGTACAAGGTCATTTTAAGCGGAGTTTAACAGCTTTAAAGTGTGAGTTTTCCTTCTTCAAGCAGCAGTTGCCTGATCAAGTTTAATGCGCTCAGTCTTACTATTAACCCTAGCTAAAATCATACTTCTCTTAAGCGTATTAGCGTGATGTGAAATGCAAACTTTCTCATCTATGATTTGATCTCAGCTCACCGTGTCCATTTCCTTCTGCGATAACCATTATATAAATATTTTACATCCTATTATTTTCATTGCATTACTAACAGTTTCCAATGATTTGCATACAATAAAAAGCATAACCCACGAAGGAAACATTTTGAAAAAAAATCTTTAAGAAGAGTTCTATGAAAATGTAGTGGGGTGTCCTCGTGGTGTAAGGGTTAAAGCGATGGACTGCGGAATCGTACGTAAGCGAGTTCGTACTCCAGTCGCGCTATTACGTTCACTTTCGGACAAATACCCTTAGGAAAGGTATGAACCCCCTTATCCTCCCAGCTATGGGTTAAATAGTACCACTACTATTCTTCTAGGAGAATAGCTTTGGCATTAAATAACCTACTAAAGGTTGATATGCCATTAAACAAAGAAACCTAAATTTATGAAAATGTAGAGTTAAGAAATGTTTAAAAGATAGAATCATTCTACTGTACTAGAGTCATCATTCTCTTGCGAGAAAGAGGGTGCATACAAATCTTCGACGAAATTAATGTCTTGAGATTTTTTGCTTAATTTCCTTTGACTCAATTTTTTCTGCACAATTACGAAGGAAAAATCTGCAATTCAACGCTAGGAAAAGACTGGAATTAATTTTACAACCAACAGCATGATTAGTTAAATCTTCTGTCTTAAAAAAAAATCGTCTATAAATTAGCATTTTGAACTATATATATTTTTTACACAACTGGAAGAGAGAACCGTGGAAATGCATCTTCCTTTGGATATAAATTCCCTCAAGAAACTTGATTCTATCTGTTAATTTTTAGGGATGCCATTTAAAGAAAAAAATTACTATTCAAATGATTTCCAACCACCCTTCTCCCAGAAGATATTTCTGATACGACTTCTTGACAACCTAATTAAATTTTTTCCAGAAGAATTTCTGAAGAAAGCTTTTTTTGACATCACCAGAAAATTCAATCCTCTCCTGAAGACAAAAGTAACATCAGTTGAAGAGCTATTTTAAACTACTCAAATTATTTCTGGTAGTTTTCCAAGTTAGGACCAAAATTTTGTCATCAAAATTAAGTAGGCATTAATCCATTTTCTCTTTTATTAAAGAAAAAAAATGGGGAAAAATTTTATCAGCTTCGTAGAAAATAAAGATAGATTTTAAATAAGTAAAACAATTATTTTCCATATATAATTAATACATATACTGGGATTATGCAACATATATAATATTTTCCTGCGGCGTTAGCAGTTACATAATATTAAAAATAGATTATGTAAGATATTTAAAAAGTCTTGACAATGTTTATAACGGAATAACGAGAAAAATTGTAAGTAGCCATATATACAAAAAAGTAATAATAATAATAATAATAATAATAATAATAATAATAATAATAATAATAATAATAAGAAGAAGAAGAAGAAGAAGAAGAAGAAGAAGAAGAAGAAGAAGAAGAAGAAGAAGAAGAAAATGACGAGACTATTCAAACGACAGCATTGCTGATGACGGCCAGAATACTGAGATGGGTCCTGGAGACTTGAGGAAACTTCCTTTCACTCAAACTCCAGTTAAAAAACCATCAGCTAATACTGATGTGAAAAACTCTAGAGGAGTTAATATTAATAATATATCAGGGTTTAAAAAAGTGTATACACAACATTACATCTGTATTTTAAATTACATCTATTAAGTGATCTTTGTAATATTCTCTCAGTTGAAACGTCCTGGCCGAATTGTTTCAGAATTCTCGACATTCCAATAATTCTAAATAAAAACAAAGTTGAAACCTCAGTGTTTTTTTACCAATCTTCTCCGAATTAGAAAGAAGGGTTTGATTATTATTTTTGGTGTAAGAAAAAAATTAAAAAGCCTTTTCTTGAGACGTTCCATTACAATGTAAATGATGTATACATACTGTTATATTGACAAGGGTATATTTTAACGAGATATCCGATCGCAATATCGTCTTGCCTACGTGTGTGAAATGTATCATATAACACTTTTGTAGTAAATCTCGTAGATTCCCGTCGACATACTCTTCTGAGTGGTATTTGGTATTTATTGTGCACCCCAGCGATCGGACAATTGTGGCACAAGGTCTCTTTTTAGCTGGGTCCAGGCACAGGGTCATAGCCAAGATACGTCCGGTGACTCTGAAAATTCTTGGACCCTATCGGCATTTCCCTAAAAAGTAGTGCCTCAGTTGCCAGGCGATAAAACTAGCCTTTTCGAGCATGGTCAGAGCCTTGGGAGACAGTCCACAGAAGCTCAAGGAGAGCATACGTGACATGAATGCCGGCCTTCTGGAAGTCATGTCAGGCGTTTTCGGCCAATTGCCATCGAAGCCAAGACACACCCGACCTGATCTGTGTGCCGTGCTACACGGCCGACCGAAGCGTGTCCCAGCCCAGACGGGAATCTGATTGAGTTGTTTTTAGAGATATTCTCCTCATGCTGGTTTCTGTATATGATGTTCTTTTTTCTGCGAACCCTCTAGCGTGACTCTTACTGGAAGAGTTCATGGAACAAAGAGGAGATTTTCAACAAAGTGTCAAGAATGTTGAAAAAAGGAAAACAGTAAGAGAAATTATTCAACAAAGATAAAACATCTGAAACTTATTCTCTTGGGGCCTTGGATTAATTGTCTTTATCAGTTCTAAATAATAAAAGATAGAAAAATAAGTGTGATATATAATTATCATTTGCTTTCCAAAGACATGCAAATGCAAAGGCCTTCTATACATTATTAAAAATAAAAACAGGATGCACAAATTATCATCATCATTTTATGCTGCGAGCACAGATCTCCCTGACACTCTCTCGCTACCCGTCTGTATCGTCCATCGCACCAGGGAGGTCTTCCAAGTTACATCCTCTATCAGCACAGAGCTACTGTAGATAGGTTCTAGCCGGTTGTTCAACCATTGGTCGTTCAGTGAAGAGGTCCACAGGAATACATCGATTATGAGTTCGAGGATCCATACACTCTTGTAGAAATTGAGAGAAACACGTTTACCACGCATAATGGGTTTGGCTTGGTTTTATGGCATGTCAACCATTCTTGGTTATTTAGTATTAAATTTTGATTTTATGTAAGTATGAAATATATATGATTTGTACACACATTTTGTAGATACATACAGTCAAGTGATTAAATAGTTTTATTGTAATATAATGGCCGAGGGATTTCGTTTTATGCCTCTGGGTTTAGTTAGGCTGAGAACCTTTCGGCTCAGTGCATGGGTTACTTAGGTGCAACGTTAACACAGGTGTTCACGCGCGCGCGCACAGAATGGCCACGTCACTCAGAGGTGTCACTATAGCCCAGATGGGGAACGGGGATAGCAAGTGCGAATGACGTCACGCACCGGAAGCGCCATGGAGGATTTGGGGATTTTGAAAAAGTCAGTTGAGTTGAAACCTGCGCCGGGAGAAGACGGTTGATTTTAGCTGGCTCGCGGAGGCCTTGGGCAGGTGTCGCACGAGGTGTGGGGGAGCCGATGAAAAAGCCAGAATAGAAAGAATGTGTATCTCTCTCCTTATGTCGAAGAACCTTTAAACTCAAAGGTAATAAAAAGTTTCGTACCTGAACTAAGAAGTCGTAAGAGTTTTTCGTGTTTCGAGATTCCTATGTTCTATGTATATATGTTATGAACATCCCATGTACATTTTGCATATTCATGTATATGGCTATGGTACACTATTACTAACAATTAAATTTAACATATTCCACGAAGTTTATGGTTCCAAGTATTGCTTTGTGTCGCAAAGAGTTTAAATAAACATCAATTAATTGTTTGCATACACTTAAACAATAAAACAGTCCTATTTCTAAAACATTAAATTAACATAGATCAACAAAGTTAAATGGTTCCAAGCATAAACAGAGCAATTAAATACCAATAATTTGTTAACCCAACGTTAGATATTAATTCAATTTTTAAAAAAATTAATTTAAAGTAATTTGTTAGCACTCTAAATGTCGAAATGTTCTCTTTGACCCATAGATAAGACTATCAGACGCTACAATTTAGAGCTTGTGTGGACTTAAGAACGATGACATGAACGGGTACTCCCTAGGGTTCCACCATTACCGTATGATTGGTTGGCTTTTTTGTTTTACGGCATATCAAAACTTTTCGGTCATTTAACACCGAATTGGATTTCAACCATTTCAGTATAAGTATAGTTTTGTTTACAAACAGTTAAATGTCAAAAATAGTTCTATTTCAAAAATTTCAATTTAGTATACGTACAGAGTATACTTCTATTCGACCCATAGATAGGAACCTATTATGTACTACCACTCTGGGACTGAGTGGACCTGGAAGTAATAACAATGAAGCGGTACTCCGCATTTCCCTAGGCACTAGTCTTACTGGAACCTCACCGTTAAATTATTGAGTGTCAGATCAAGGCCACTAGCCGGGGTGGTCTGACTCCTCTGCAGAAAAACAGTCACTGTTTTCTACAGCCCCAGTCGACTTGGCAAAGCATTACTGGAGCCTCACCTTCAGATTGGTTAGTGTCATATCCAAGACATTCCTTGGGGAAGCCTTACCCCATTGCAGAGATGTAGTTAGTGTATTTTCGGCCTCAACGAAGTGGGCTAACATGTCGGTTAATTATCGACACTTACATACAAACAAATATAGGCACAAAAATAGTTATGAAAAAAATTGTGAGTTTCCTGAAAGGATGACCAATTCTTTTAAAACTTACTTTTGGAAAATATGCACTCTAAATGAGATAATGATTATTTCTTTTGTTACGGTATTGACGACATTAAATCCTTGGTTACTCTAACGGTATGTTGACCGTTGTAATGTTATTTAATGCTAACTTTAGAATTTGGGCGAGGAATTAATTTTAAAAGTAAGTTAAGTTTTAAAGTAATTAATAATCCTATTGAATAAAACTGTTGCTAGCCTGTTATATGATTGATTGTTTAATTGGTTGATCAATTAATTTAAACGAATATCAAACCACTTTGGGTATTTTATGCCTAGAGGTCACTTAACAGTTTACATTGTGTATTTATGTTTACAGGTTGCTTTTAACAGATTTTTGTACATGGTCATTTCATATCAAATTCAAACAATTTCGAAACGTGTTTATTTAAAGGGTGACTCTATACACCGAAAAGATTCACAACTAGAGCCAAACCTCAAGGTACAATTAATTTTCAGACCTAGGACATTCATTTTACTATGTGTGCCTTACCCACTTCCTTGCATGTAATTATGTTTACATATTCCAAGTTTCAGAAATGTGGCGGTTTCACAATAAACAGGACAAAACATTGTTGATGATCATTTTAACCAGTTAATCACTTCTTAAACTCAAAAAGAGTAGACCTGAAAAGAGTGTCTACGAAGGGGTGATTCCACAATTCTCTAAAATCCAAAACAGATACAGTTCAGGGACACTACAAGAGTATCCATAGAACTTACAAAAATTAAGTTATCTCCTCTCTTACTTGGCTACCATTAAGCAATTTGCCGATAATGCTAAAAAAAGAAAAAGGAAACATTTGCTTAATAACTGAACCTCTGTGTGTGCGTCTTTGCGTGTGTATTCTCTCCGAAGGTGGATGTGTCTGAATACTGATTCACGGTGAAATTTCGTTTGATATTAGGTGATACAACAACTGTCTCTTTCAGTAAAGTCTGCAAGATGTTATTACACAAAAAAAGTTATTGTATCGAAACAAGTAATATCAACAGTTCTCATAGTAAAATAAGAGAGACGTGAAATCCGTCTTGTATCAACGTCAGGAATTGAATGCAAATGGCCACATTTCTCCATTCTTTATATATAGCCCGTTACAGGAGCAGATCCCTCTGTTCTGCCTATGCTAGTTATGATTGCATGAAAATTTACAAGACTTCTACAGGTTTAAAAAGTCATCTGAGACGATGGATTCTATGAAAATGCGATAATCCATACGACACTTGAGGACAAAATGACAGCGATCATATGTGAAGAAAGAGTGTTAAAACACACACATACACATGCACACACATTCACAAACACTCATATACATGCATACATACACATATACATATTTGTGCGTATATCTGTATACTGACTGATCCACTATTACATTTGCAAAACATCCACAATCTGGTTCATATAAAACATGTGATCGCGCGTGCGCGTGTGTGTGTGTCCGCGCGCGTAAGTGAGTGAGTGAGTTTGAGTGTTGTTGGTAAGTGTGTAGGTATGTATTGTGGATACTATTTCCTAGACCACCAGGATATTTTTTTCAGATTGTTGAATTAAGTAATATCCCTGGCCTGCATTTGCCTTAGCCAATTGGCATTGAGGTAGGATGACAAAAATTGTCAATTAAGAACATACTCCAACACATACACACACATACACATATGTATATACATATATATATATATATATATATATATATAGTAAGTTAACCAACCGTTGTCAAAGGTCCCTTTTTAATTGCTACCACACTGAGATGTTGGGGAAGGCGCCAGTCATTTCCCTATATTGTTCCACGTAATGTTGATCGGAACCTTATAATGCAAAGTGTTAACCAAGGAGGCATCAAGTGTCCTTTTTTTTTTGGTCTTTTGTATAACTCAACCAGAGATTGAACCCTGATTTCTCGGACCATTGGTGAACACTCTACTATGCCAATGATCATGTTTGTATTTACATATATAAACACACACACACACACGTATATATATATATATATATATATATATATATATAGTTTATAGGAAGCAACAGGGGTTAAAATAGTTATTACTTACCTATAGTAGCCAAGAGTATTACCTAACATACTCAACAAATATCAGTTATACCGAACTACCTACCAACCAAGCTTCTAGCCTACCCCGTGTGAAGTAAAAAAATGGCTGAAAAATCGACCCAATATATATATATATATATATATATATATATATATATTGTGTATTTTGGGTTATATACTTTCCCCTCTAAACAAATAATATCTCATAGGAAATCAAATATAAGAGTATTTTTTTCTCAGATTATAACTGAAAATTAGAAGAAACAGCATAAAAATTAACTGCGCCAAGAACTGTCGAATAATGGTCAATGAGTTACATTAGCAAACCATTGCTTGTGAGTTCGATTCTCATTAGATTATCCATATAGAGAATCTAATGAGAATCCAACTCTAAAATAACGGTCTTGGCACAAAACTTAATATATGACATCTTGTTCACCGAGATACACGCTTGGGTTCCTTCCATATCAGATTGCGGTATTCTAATTAAAAAAAAAAAAAATACGCATTTCAAAGTTATGATTTTCTCAGCTATTTGAGCCGCCCTCTCAAAATGACATTCGAGACAAAATAATGTTCCTTCCTTCTTTGAATTTCCTGATACTCCAGGATTAAATAAAAACAATCAAGTAAGAATAACATTATTCATCATTACAGCCGAAATTAATGAGAAAATCATTTATCACGCCCACAGAAAATTTGGAAATGACGTCATTTCTGAAAAATTAAAAGAAGAAAACATTCTATTAAAAAACAAACAAACACACTATTTCACACATATTTACGTAAACGAAAAAGAAAAAGTCAGAGTTAATACATGAATAATTCTTTAGAACGGCTCAAGACAAACGAAAATTAATGCATCAGGAGAACCCATGAAAAAATAAATAACAGAAGAATCTCTATCAACTGGAAGAAACTACAGACTGTAGAAAATGAACAAAAAATCAAACAATGCAAACTAAAGACTATCAATAAGAACATCTTTATTATTGTAGGAAAAGTAAAATTGTTGTCTGAAGCAATTAACTTAGTGGGAACTTGCATCAACTAACAAAACAATAGACAATAACTATTAATAGACAAAAGAGGTGACAAGGAAAGTTTGATAAAAACAGAAAAGACATTATTTTTATTTTTTCTTAGTTTAATCGTAGATTATTTAATGACAAAGACAACGTTGAAGAACAGTTGTGATACCATTTAAGACATGGCGACACACACACACACACACACACACACACGCACGCGCGTGCGCGCGTGTGCGTGTGTGTGATCTACAAGTAATATTATTCTAAAAATGTGTGCATATATAACAGTTGCTTATTTCTGAGACTTTTGGTTATTTCCTCTCATTTCTTGAAAAGTAATCGTACCCGGTTTAATAACAGTTTATGTACTGCACAAACTGGCTCAAACGCGCGTATGCATGTGTCACTATATATATATATATATATATATATATGGGCTGAACATTTGAATTCATACATTGCTTACTATATCCACCACGTATCAAAATGAAAAAGAAAGAAAAATAGGGAATGTGTGGAAGTCATGAATGACCATCTTGACTGTATGTTAAAGCGAGCCTATTCCAATGTTTAAAATTTGGTCTTTCGTCCGTTGGGAAATTTTTTAATTATCCCCGATATGAAGCCGACCTCAACTCAAATTCAAATATGACGACATTAGAAGCGACGGTTAATTTTATCTAAATTTAAAGTCAGCATCTGAAGTTATAGAACATATATACTACGTTACTGAATTATTTGCTGGCCTTAATTTTGTGGTATTCAAACCCTTTGGAAAACTCTATAAAACGTCCTACAAAATTCTTCTACTGATTATGACTCAAGATCAAAAGTAATTTACAATTAAAAAACATATATATATAAAGATGTAAATAATTGGAACAAGACTTTCATCTTTCTTTTATTATTTCCCATTGTGTGTTAATGTATATTAGATTGTGTGGGGGGGCACGCGCGCGTTGACGCACGATTAAAAACCAGGACAACACTTTAAAAAAATTATCTAACTTCGTGGTCATCTTATTTGTTGCCAAGTAAGCAACGGTTCAATATCTAAAAATAGGAGGTGTATAAAGTATCATCTGCCGAAATTGCTTCCGGAAAATGTTCCTGGTGAGTGAGTTAAGTCCTCATCAATTATATCAGTCGCGGGCAAAGCCAACCAGAGCTCCTTTGGGGCTTTATATTTCCTGCCTAAACATTTTAGTAAATTTATCATGTTCTATTGGCCACCTATTGAGATATTTGGAACGTAAAATTTATACATGCATACATACATACATACATACATACATACAAGCATATCATCATCATCATCATCATCATCATGTTGTGCCACAGGCACGGATATCCCAGACCCTCTCTCGCCACATCTCCCTATCGTTTATCGCCTCTGGCATGTCTTCAGGGCTACATTCCGTATCCTCACATAGCTGCTGGATGTATGTTCGAGCTGGTCGTCCTGCCTTTGCCCGGCCATATGTGGGGGTCCATAGGAGTACTTCCCTTATGAGCTCGTCCCTGCTTCTCCAGCTGTGACCTCCATGCCTGGTTCGTCTAACTAGGATAGTTTTTGTGATGAGAGGCAGTTGCCCGTGTAGTTGGTGCTTTGTGAGATACGTATATATATATATATATATATATATATATATGTGTGTGTGTGTGTGTGTGTGTGTGTGTGTGTGTATGTGTGTGTGTGTGCGTGTGTGTATAATTATACCAGTGTATGTGTGTGTGTGTGCATTTGTGTCAGGGTATCTTGTTGATATTGCCTTAACTCATTCTGCCAAATCAAATATAAACTAAATTACTATTTGTTAATAGTTATAATAATAAAAATAATAATAACTTTGCTGTGTGATGTTCGAAGAAAATCGAATCCGTATAATTTCTTTAATTTAGAAAATATGGATTTTCCGTTAAACAAAACATCTTTTGGTGAACTATTGAAGTTTTAAATGAAGACTTTTTAATTCCCCAAATTATTTTCATCTAATCTATTTGAATATCACGAAATAGATGTATTTAAATTTACCACAATAACCTCTATGACTCATGACTTCTCTCAATCGAAAAAAAAAACGTAACGGATTTAATTTGAAAACGCTAAGTAAGAACAGATACTGTCTTCAATACAACCGGAAAGACAGCAGGAGCCTCATCTTTATTTCTGCTGAGGCTGTTCATATTTTAACAGAGTTTCAAAATAGGGCAGTATATATTGACCATTGAGATGATAAAGGAATAGCTAAAACTAGTTCATGTTAGTTTAAAAAGTAAGATTGAAAAAATAGCAAGATAATGAACTTTAACTAAGTTAAAACTTAGGTGTTTTTTATATATTTTTTGTGAACCACTGCTCATGAACAGTATCCGCGACTGATCTCGGTCACATTTGTGTCAGGGGTGCAAGATAATAAACAACCCCTGAGTCTGATATGGTCACAATATACCACCAATGATTAAAATGTTTAAACAAAATATGAAACAACGTGAGACCAAGGCAACAGCACTGGGTACCCTGATCGGCAAGTGCTCTCCTGATAGCCAACAAGGGAGACCTAGAAGTCATTCTGCAAATGTTAGCTGTTCTTTTTTTTTTCAGGTACACGAATGACGCAAAAACCAGAGACGTAAACGCAAAACATGGATGAGGAAAGACACCCAACTTGCACAACACTGCTTTTTCATGAGCAACTCTTCACAAAGAGAACATAGGAAAAGAATGATAGAGATCTGGCAAGAATGTGCTAGATTTTAGACAACTTGCCGATAAAGTTAGAACAATAATAAAGAAAGTTTGGTTTTCTGACCTTGAAATCCTAGAAATACACCCGAAAATAAATAATGAGTCGATAATACAGTACCAGACACATCAGCAATTAATACACAAACATAGCCTAACATATATGAACAACCAGCTTTGAAAATGTAAACACCACACAACCAAATAGCGCACAACCAAACAACCCGAAGCAAGCAATATCACACAAACAAAAGGTAAACCTAGAAAATTTAAAGAGAATTATGAACAATGAAAAAACTACCTTACCATCATTGAGAAAGATAGAATGGAGAACAGCAGATTGTTTTTATTTTTTGCTCACGGTTCAATGTTTTCATATATTCTTATCCAAGACTATTAATTCCAATAAATATTCATAATTTGTTTTCACAGAGTTTAACGATTGCAAGCATTCTGATTATTAGTTTTTACGGAGTTAAATTGTTTAAATTTAAGGAAATGATGAAGTAGTTCTAAATAACTCATAGATTGGACCATGTTTGGTAAAACCACTCCGTCAGAGTGGAACCGCGAGTAATTTCAATCAATGTGTACTTCCCGACGAGTGAAACTTCATCATTACCTGATTTTAGAATCACATCCAGAATACTCATTGGAAGGATGTAACATTCCCATGATACGGATATGTGAAATTGACATATTTATACGGCTACGGAAAACGTTCACAAATGTTCATACGCATATACATAGGAATCCGAAAATACTCGAAATTGGTTCAGGTAAGAAACTTTTATTACCTTTTTGAGTTTATGGTTTTTCGACATGAGGAGAGAGACACACAATTTCTTTCTATGCTGACTTTTCCATCTGACTCCACCACGTGCGGCCCCCGCCGCAGACTACTGGTCTGGCCTCGGCAAGCTCCGAAAATCGACTTGCTTCGTCCAAGCCCTAATCTCAACTCTGTCGTTCGGAGTTTAAATCTCAGCTTACTGCCTTTTTTTCAAATCCCAAAATCCTCAGCTTGTTGCTTCCGGTCTTGACGTCATTCACATCCCCGATCTCATTTCCTATCTGGGTTTTTTATTGTGACATATCTGATTGTCACATCCGCCCCACGCGAGCGTGAACACCTGCACTCAATGTCTGCACCTAACTAACCCATGCACTAAGCGAAAGGTTCTCAGCCTAACTAAACCGCAAGGCAAGATATATAAAACGAAATCCCTCTGCAATTATATTACAAGGAGAGCATCTTATTTATCTCCAGAGATGTAATCAGTGTATTCTATAGCACCTGCAGACTAAGCTAATACTAATAAAAAAAGTTACCATGTTCACGAAATGGAAACGAAAGGATCATGTTTTATGTTTATTATAAACTGTACTATTCGGCACAAGCCGAGTCTGTGTTTAGTTGATAATAACTTTTTTTTGCCTTTCGTATTTGAATAACCAAATTGAAAATCAGCGCTTTTTGCTCGGAAGACGATATTTCCTACATTCAGTAGAAGCAGCGCGCTCTGAATAATCAAATTCATTGTAATCAAAGGCAGCTGAAACAGAGAAAGGGGGCAGCTAGATCACACGGGTACCTTTGATCCACTACAGTTCCCTATAATTAGGGTTACTTTGACTTATGATGAAAACCAAAGATTTACACACATCACCGTGGGTTTCGTTCGACAGAATCAGTAAAATGTGTTTATAAAGACAGCTATGCGATCTTAAAATTTTTGACTTCCAAGGGTTTCATTCTTGTGAGTGTGGACCTGACACGTTGCTCTTATGATTGCGACAAAAATCGGCGGCCGATATTTTTTATCGATCTGAACATCACGGAGCATAGTCGATTATTCGGCGTGACGTAACCTGCTGAGGAACAGTATAAGCATCGAACATGGCTCTAGAAAATTAATAATTTTTCTAGGTGAAACATTAAGTCACCATATGCTCCAGTCTTCCAAATTGAAATGTCAGATATGATTGAATACTAATGTTGGATCAATTGTTTGTTGTTGAGCATAGGCAGTTTTCTGTCCATATTACGAACATATGACGTTATACTACTTACGAATAAAAAAAAGTATGCTTTGTACTCTTTCATAAAAAAGATATTATTTATATTATTCTTCAATCAACTAGCTGTTGTGAATATGTGTACCTGTGAGGACATATACGTGTGTGTGTGTGTGTGTGTGTGTGTGTGTGTGTGTGTGTGTGTGTGTGTGTGTGTGTGTGTGCGCGCGCATTGAGACCCGGAGTATTTCGAAGATTTTGCCCTATGTCAAACGGGAAGTGTTTTCGCATCTTTCAATTAGACAATCGTGATTGCATATAGGTATTAAAAATAATTCTAAGTCCTTGCTTTTTGCAGAAATGATTTCTTTGAAACAATCGGAACAAACAGATGATTTATCAGTAAATTTCATTTAACTATTCTGTCACAACAATAGACCATTATTTTTTGAATTACAATAAATGCTCACTCCTGATTTCCTCTTCTATCTCTCTCTCTCTCTCTCTCTCTCTCTCACTCACTCTCTTTCTCTCTATATATATATATATGTTTAGATATTTATATGTATATATATAATCACATAAACAAACGCATGTTCTTCAAATATAAGCAGTTATATGCGTATGTATTATTATAATCGCAATGCAAATATAATAACTGCTACAAGACTTACAGTAGGACTTATATTAATCAAATCATAATGCAATATATATATATATATATATATATATATACATATATATATATATATATATATAAGTCTCTGTGTGTAAGTGTGTGTGTGCATGCGTGTGAGTGTGTGTGAGCGTGATTGTATTCTTAGCAGAGTATGTTGGTGTGCGTTTGTGGCTGCGTAATGGGCTGTTATTACTTGAAATAAGTGAGCGTGATCAAATATTGAAAATAGTGAAGAGAAAAAAAAGAGCAGAAACCTAATCGAAGGAATAAATACCTGGACTGTACTCGTCGTAAGATATTCCGGGCCCTTTCTTAAGTGGACTAGAGATGAACTTATACAAATGGACCAAAAAAACAAAAACAAAAAAAAAACAACTAAAGACCATGCAAAAGGCATTACATCCCAGAGACGACGTTGACAGACTATAGCTTTCAAGAAAAGAGTAGGGAAGAGGACTTGTCAGAACTGAAGACAGCGTTGATGAATCAATGCATCAATTCAAGGACTACATAGAAAAACACGAAGGGGAACGGATTGCAGCCATCAGAATCGATACTGACAAGACGATGGACAAAAGAATGACAATGACAAGGAAACAAAAATGGAAAGAAAAACAACACTACAGGCTTTTTAAACTGCTAATAACCCACATCTCACATGAGAAAACGTGGACCTGGCTAAGAAAAGGAAACTTTCAGAGAGAAACAGAATTTCTCCAGATAGCAGCACAAAACAAACGCCAATCAAATCAACTTGAGAATGGATAAAACGTCACAAAAAGCAAACGTCGGCTGTGGTGACAGAGATGAAACGATCAGTCACATCAGTGAATGCAGCAAATTGGCACAGAAGGATTATACGACTAGACACGACTGGGTGGGCAAGGTGATCCACTGGGAGATGAGCAAGAAATTTAAATTGGACTATACGAAATAATGGTATATACAAAAACCAGCATCTGTCCTACAATATGACACACATAAACTCCATGGGACTTGGGCATACAAGCAGATCACTTAATCTCGTCCAGAAGACCAGACCTAATAATAATCAACAAAAAAAAGGAGAATTCGCAAAAATTGTCAACTTTGCTGTCCTGGCTAACCAAAGAATAAAACAGAAAGAATGTGATAAGAAGTGTAAGTATCTCGACCTTGCTAGGGAATTGACAAAAACTATGGAACATGAAGGTGACAATTATAACAATTATGATAGGTGCTTTTGGTGCAGTAACTAAAGAATTATTAAACGCACTGGAGGACTTAAAAGTTCACGGACTAGTGGAGACCCTGTAGAATACGGCATTACTGAGAACGGACAGAATACTGAGAAGAGTCCCTGAGACTTGAATTGACTTGCTGTTGCTCCAAACTCCAGCGAAAGACAATCAGCTAACGATGATGTGAAAAAATCAAATGAGTAAAGAATAATAATAATAATAATAATAATAATAATAATGATAATATGTGAAAACACTGAATGTGTAAATAATGATAATAATATGAGAAAACACTGAATGAGTAAATAATAATAATAATAATAATAATAATAATAATAATAATAATAATAATATGTGAAAACACTCAATGAGTAAATAATAATAATAATAATAATAGCAATAATAATAATAATAATATGTGAAAACACTTAATGATTGAATGATGATAATAATAATAAAATCAATGCTTGAACCAGAATAACCAAAGGAATCCTTGTAGCATGGTTTTCGAATAAATATGGATCAGTAGAAACAATCGTTTATTTAAAAACATTGATTTTTCGTTACTCATAAAATCTTTTGAAGAACAGTTGTATTTCAATTGAAGACTTTATAATTCCTAGAATTATTTTCAGCTAAACTATTACGAAATAAAGAAATAGATTTGTTTAAATTTACCGCCTAAATTTCTATGTCTTACGTGTTACTAGTATTAAGGATTGGGTGTGGGAGAATCTTTGTACAGCAGAGGGAACTAAGAATAAAATAAAAATAATTAAAATAAAATTCAAAATAAGTTCATAAAAAATAAAAATAAAGTGATAAAATAACTTACCCCTCCCAAAAGGAGGAATTTGCTTTAAAAGCGAACATTCTAGAATGCCACGTGACGTTTTTAACTTAGATTATATATATATATATATATATATATATATATATCTAAGCTTGAACCAGAATAATCAAACGAATCTTTGATGCGTGGTCGTAAAAGAAATTTGGGTCAGTGAAACGGTCTTTTATATAAAAACATCGATTTTTTGTTACTCGTAAAATCTTTTGGTGAACAGTTGTATTTTAAACGAAGACATTTTAATTGCCAAAATTATTTTCATCTAGACTATTTCGAAATCATGAAATAGATGTGTTTAAATTCACCACCTCAATTTCCATGTCTTACGTGTTACTAGTATTAAGGGGTTTGTGAGTGAGAATTTATATAGAGCGGAAAAAAGTAATATATATACATATATATATACAATTTAAAAAAAATTTAAAAAATAGAGTAAATAAATAAAAAATACCTTTCTCCACCAAAAAAAAGAGGAATTGTTTTAGAAGTGAATGTTCTCGAATACCACGTGACGTTCATATCTTAGATTTTATATATATATATATATATATATATATATATATCAAGGCTTGAACCAGAATAACCAAAGGAATCTTTGTTGCGTGGTCTTCGAAAAAATTTGGGCCATTAGAATCTGTATTTTATTTAAAACTTTTATTTGTCGTTACTCATGAAACCTTTTGGTGAACAGTAGTATTTTAGATGATTTTTTCCCAAAATATTTTCAGCTAAACTATTTCGAAATCCTGAAATAGATTTGTTTAAATTCACTACCTGCATTTCTATATAGCTCATCTTTGACTACACTTAATGTAAGGAAATACGTTACTGATGTAGCCTGTAAGCATTAAGTTACCGTCTTCAAAATAACGGGAAAAACATCTGGAGGTTAGTATTTATTAAGATATGACCAACTTTAAATGAAATAAAGTTTTAAAAATTAGGCAGTAAATATAAACCATAAAGTTAATACAGGAACACCAGAAGCTAGTTCAGGTACTCAGTTAAGAAATAAGATTAAAAGAAAGGTCAATGGTCTTAAAACTTAGGGGCTTTTTTTGTGACCCGATATTTATGAACTCACTGTGACTGTTCACGGTCACATCTATGTCAAGCAGGCAAATTTTAAACAACCCTTGAGTCTGGTTTGGCCACAATATACCACCCATGATAAAAATGTTGAAACAAAATATGACACAACATGGGACCCAGGCAACGGGCTTGGGTGTCATGCCCGGCAGGTGCTCACTGATAGCAAACATGGAAGACCCTGTCTTTATCCTGCGAATGTTGACTGCTCTCCTAATAGCAGCTCAAAAGAATATCATAAGAACCAATCATATGAAAGCGAGAATAGATAAGACGCAACAAAATAACAAACATACGCTATGTGGTGACAGAGATGAAACGATCAATCAAATCAGCGAATGCAGCAAATTAGCACAGAAGGAGTATAAGACTAGACACGACTTGCTAAGCAAGGTGATCCTCTGGGAGATGATCAAAAATTTTTAATTTGACCCTACGAACAAATGGTATATGCAAAACCCAGCAATTGTCCCAGAAAATTACACACATAAACCCCCATGGGACTTTGACATACACGCGGATCACGTAATCTTAGCCCGAAGACAAGACCCAATAATTATCAACAAAAAAAAAAAAAAAGAGAATGTGCAAAATTATCGTCTTTGCTGTCCCGGCTGACCACAGAATAAAGCTGAAAGAATGTGAAAAGAAGTGTAAGTACCTCGATCTTGCTTGGGAATTAAAAAAAAATATGGAACATAAAAGTGACAATTATACCAATTGTGATAGGTGTTTTTGGTATTGTAACTTAAGGATTATTATTAGCCGACGAATGGAGACCATCCAAATTACAGCCTTACTGAGAGCGTCCAGTATACTAAGAAGAGTCCTAGAGACTGGAGGAGATTTGCTGTTACTCAGTTTCCAGTGGAAAACTATCAGCTTAAACTAATGTGAAAAACTCTCAATGGCGAAATAAAATATGTATATATATACACACATGTGTGTGCAGGCACGCGCGCGTACACACGCACACACGCGCGCTCGCGTGTGCACACATATATATATATATATATATACATCTACACGCACACAACCACACACACACACACACACACACACACTCATATATATATATATATATATATATATATATATATATATACCATAATTTTTCTTTTAATATGTTTAGAATAGCATGATACGCTCAATTTTTTCTGACATCTTGTGTATTTATATGAAGTTTGTTTTTTCAAATTTTCAAAACTATCTATTTGAAATCGATCAGACTTTAACCATATTTTTTTTATAAAAAAAAACAAAACCAAAAAGAAAACATTCACTTAATGTATATTTTAAAGAAGTGAAGGCCAATAATTTCTCTTGAGAACCGTAAAAGATTGGGTTCGGTTTGTTGTGGCTGAATTTCAATTTCGAACCTTCTAAGTTTTTTTGGTTAAATCCTTCGTCTAGAGAAACAAAAATAAATCAGGAGATTGCTTTATATTGCAAAATTAAATCAAAACAATGAAATCAAAAACAAATTCCACTGCTTGGTTTTATGATTGTTTCTTCTTTTACATGAAATCGGATATTGGACGGATACCAAATTCATCTAAAAATGTTCTACTTAAATGAAATTAGACATTAGGAATATAAATCCTATTTAACTTCAACAATGATCAGAAAGAATCTCTGTGTTTTACCATGAAAATAAACCTATACTATGTGATGAGCACTGTGTAATGTTTTTAAAATAATTTTTTTCAAGCCCTCGCTTTATTCAATCAAATATTGGTCCTTCTGAGGATAATTTCTCATACCACTTTTATTTCATTTCAAAGCTGATGTGGTGGTGTGGATGTTAGCGACTTATGCAGAATCTATTGTCAGTTTTAAAGGTTTTTTTCCACAGAAAGTCTACATATCTTTGCCTAAGAATTTGATCGAAATATAGAATTTTCAGTATAAAGATGTCTCATATTGAAATTTCCACCGCACAAGAGCCTGTAGATTGAGTGGGTGGGAGCCATGTCTTCCAGCTGCAGAACTTCATGGAGTTTTAAACCTCATGTATTTGTGATTGAAAATTATTTTCAAGAATTCTGACTCGATCATTGCCGGCAACTATATTAATCACCAGCTCGATCTCTCTTGTGATTACTTCAACTAAGGATACCTGAATTGACAATTCATTTAATGTTCATCGTAGACAAATGTCTTTTTGAAATAGTCTTGAAATCGCAATAATACAAGAATCAATAACGGCGTGCACTGAAGACCTTCAGGGTGAAATTTATGTAGTGCAAAGCTCTCCAGGTAAAACATTTGGACTATATATCCTTGAAAATAACATAATTACAATGACAAAACAGAAATATTGTAGTTTCTTATTATAAAATTAAATTTCGCGTAGGATCTACGGTGATTCTTTTTGTGTTCCAAATCATTTTCCTGGTCCCTGTATTTCAACTTGCAAATCATACAGTGGGCACGTTCTCAGCTCCACGCAAGAGGTGAATACCTGAAGTAGTCGGCTAAGCTTTGTTGGTTTTACGAAATGTCAAATGTTTTAGATATCAACAATGTAATTAGATAGTTTCAAAATACTATCTGTAATTAATGGGACCTTCAACCAACGATTTTTCATGTAAATAATTTGCACACATCGATATGCTCTGATGTTTTCTTTATAAATCATTGGTTTATCAAGTTCTTTTTTAAAGCATTTTAAGATATTATGGATTTCAAGTTATTAATGATCAGATTAATTTTTGTAAATAATTTAAAGATATAGTTCTTAATAATTTTCACAAAGTGTAAGGGCTTAAATAATTCCTGTCTATAAATGATAATTTTCGTGCCGAACTATTGAACACATTTATGGGTCCTAAAAAGGGATTATCCATTATGTAGAGCTCTCGAACGGGAGCTACACCATCGAATTTGATTTAGTTTCATACTCAGTTTACGTCTTTTTTAAGGGGGATGGGGGATTGTAAAGGCATGCAGTCAGCAGATTCTACTTCGACACCTAGGTGTTTTAAATGCCAAGGTTTTGAATTTATAATAAGATTAAATAATGACAGCTAATTATGATGACTGGTAATTTTGACCTAATTCAATATACAATCTAAACAATATTCTTTTGGAATTATAGTATGTCTCAGGAAAGAAACCTGATTATTAATATTGAAGTAAAAACGATTAATCATTTTGTTGCACCGAAAAATCTTTTTTTTTTTATTCTGGGGCAGGGTATTTTTGATAGTTAAGTATTTTACTTATATTCAACGATTTGTATCCGTATATGTAAGTTGTTTATGGATATAAAAAAAAGCTCTAGCTTACTGAGAAATCAAAATATGAAAACAAAGCTATTAAACACAATCGTCAACCATAATATAAATATGTAAAATCAAAAAACTAAAATTCACAAAAACGTTAGTACATTAAAAAAGATAAGCAAACATACTAGTTGAAACAGTAAGTATACAAGCAACATTCTCCAAAACTTTACATTTCCTGGTTGATTTTGATCCACTAGAGGACGCTTGTTATGAGGAAGTTAAAAGAAAATATGTGAAACGTAGCCAAGATACTGATACGTGAAATGTACATAAGTTCATAGAATGTTCATAATGTTCATAACGCATATAAGAATCCGAAAACACGAAATTGGTTCAGGTATGAAACATTTATTTACCTTTTTGCGTTTAAGGTAATTCGACACGAGGAGAGAGACACATTATTTCTCTCTATGCTGACTTTTCCATCTGACCCCCACCACGTGCGGCCCGCACTCCAAACTACTGGTCTGGCTTCGGCGAGCTCCGAAAATCGTCTACCTTCTTCTAGCGTCGAATCTCAACTCCAATTCACCCAACCAATGCGCGTCACCCGTAGCACACAAAGTCGTCTGGCCTGGCCCATGTCTGAATCTCAACTCTGTTTTTTTTCAAATTCCAAAATCCTCCGCTTCCGGGCATGACGTCATTCACGTCCTTGGTCCTATTTCCTATCTGGGGTTTTTATTGTGACATCTCTGATTGTCACATCCTCCCCGAGTGTGTGAATACCTGCACTCAACTAACCCATGCACTTACGATCCAATGCACTAAGCGAAAGGTTCTCAGCCTAACTAAACCGAAAGGCAAGATATATAAAACGAAAAATGATAATATAAAAAAAAAACGTCCCCCGCAATTATTTAACATATGGAGGAATAAATAAAAACCTCTTAAGACTTAAAACAATAATTATCCAAGTAGGAAGTTAGTAGAAATATAAACTTGATGAAATACATTCTAAAATATTAAGCTACTCATTATCAAATAAAAAAAAAATTACCAATATAATATGTAAATTATTCAAGAAAAGTATAAAATATTTAATGATTTCATGTATGAGGAAATTAGGAATTGGAATACCACACTATAACCAAAGGTTCGATTCATTTGTAGTTTTTACATGTATTTAGTATTTAAGTTCCCCACAATTTTATTTTGTAGTTTGATATTTAAGTTTTGCTTAGTGTTTAGAAAAAGGTAGAATATAGGCGTAATATAGGCACATGGAGAAAAATGAAGGAAGATAATGAGTGAAGGATATGCAACAACTGAGTAAAAGATATGAAACGGCGCGGAAAAAAAGGAACATTTAAAACAAGGCGACGAACAAAAACAAATTTATACACTATAATGAAACAAACATTCACACATAAAAATTATAACTAATTCTATTAACAAAATAATCGTGTGTGTATGTGTGTGTGTGTGTGTGTGTGTGTGTGTGTGTGTGTGTGTCTAACACAACTAAACTAAAAAAGGATTACATATTTAAAATGTCTTTCTTTTTATCGTTGGAAACAGGCGGTTTCTCTGAGACTGGAAAAAGTCTCATAGTCAATGTATGTCTGCGAGGCCCATCCATGTTGTTGCTTTTAACTCCTGTTGATTCACACTGGAGGGAGTGTGTTGCCGCTGAGTAGAAATTGGGTAAATGAGAGGAAGAGTGTTTGAAGACGACGTATTTATAGACAATACGCGTCTTGGAACAGGCTCCAAACGCAGGACGAAAATTTACGCGCGGACGTAGTTTTACGCATGTCTCGTGGTTCTCCTGGCCAATGATTTCCCGAGACTGAATATGTGTGCGCCCACCATCTTTGTTGTGGGAACAAGTGGCATACCGCCCATATTAAATTATAGGAGTGTAATGTCCTATACATTTAAAAATAGTTACCGATCACTTTCTCTAAAATTTACAAATTAAGGTCTTTTGAAAAGTGGTTTGTTTTTATTAATGGTAAATGTATATTTTCTAATATTCTGGAAAGTAGTGATCTTATAGTAAATATTTAACAGAAGGGGGAATGTAGATTCTAATAGTGTATTTGATATGGAATCTCATTATCGTTTGCAACGGAAATATAAAATTTTTGTTATTTCAAAAAAGTTGTAAATATTGTGAGATACTTTTTTAACAAATGAAACTACGAAAGCAAAAATTAATTGCAATTAGTCAGAAACACTGAATATAACCTGCAGTTTCTTCAGGGTTCAATATTAAAGTATTTGTTGTTTTTAATATTCATGAAGCCAGACCTGACGGGAACTACACAAGAATGTTGCAAGCAATACTGAAAAGTCCTGGAGGCAACACGCCACAAAGCAGCAGCTATGCGGCCACCTACCACCCATGACGAAAACTATCAAAGGTAGACGAACCAGACATGCAGGGCACTGCTGGAGAAGAACGAGCGACCTCATAAGTTATATACTCCTATGGGCCCCTTCACATGGACGAGCAAAGTCAGGGCGACCAGCTCTCATCTACATACAGCAACTCTGTGAGGATATGGGGTGTAACTCTGATGACCCGCCGGAAGCGTTGAACGATAGGGAGGGGTGGCGAAATAGGCCCAGGGATATCCGTGCTAATGCCACGACGAGATGATGAGTAATATTTATGAAAGTTTTACTATATATTGTAAAATCACAAATAAAATTATCTGCTAATGAAGCAAAAGTAATTGATAGAACATTATCAAAAGAAGCAACACAGACTAACCTAAACAAAATATCGTAAAATTATGTCGCAGAATTTTATCTATATATAGATTTGTATCTAAAGTGTCTATTTTCTGTACAAGTATTCTTTTTTAAACGTTCGAGTGAGGTTATAAAAAAGCAGAGATGCCCAAGGAGGCATAACATCACTCCTGACATTTATGGATAATTTTAAAAATTAAACTGATTAAACAAATGTGACATCAAATGATAGATTTACTGTTATTTCTAATTTTTAATAGATTTCTTTTAAGATCTATCAACGGTAATTTTGCTCATATTTACCAAAAAAAAAAAAAAACTGCCTTATAATCAGAAATAAAAATAGCAAGGAAATACTGATTGAAATTAAATATTTTCGATAAGTGTACGAACTGACCATCCTGTTCACATTTTTACACGTTATTTGGTTGTATATATAAATACAATCCATGTTATTAGACAAGGCCAAAAAATTAAGCGTTATTTTCAAGTGATATTTTACTAAAAATAAAATCAGAGAGAATGGAACGTAGGTCGGTTAAAGACTAATAGATAATTTCTATTATGACAATACAAAGATAAAAAAGATAGGCTTTTTATACAAACGCTGATGATTATATAATACTGATTCTAGCCAGAAAAAAAAAGAAGTCTTACGATGAAGACCTTTTTTTCTATGCTTATAATTTTTACCTGGTTTTTAACAAACTTTAATACCAGATATAGAAGCACAACGTGAAACTGTTTATATAAAAAAAACAAAAAACAAAAAGCTTCTATTTTTAAGTATTAGCATGGACTTGGATACAAACGTAATTGATGATTGAAATATTCGATTGTTCTACTGTTTACATACGTTGATACAAAATCATGTACCGATATTTTCACGCTGGCTATTGGTCTTCACGCAAAACCATTGAATGTCCTGTATCAATCTGTTTTGGTAGAACAGTCTATTTTCTAGTTGCATAGGCCAATACAAGAGGGAAGCTCTTGGATGTGGTGACGTCACTTAAATTCGAGGACATGGTTGGCTCTTCTCAGATAACTGGCCACGAACAAAGTCATACAGCAGAAAAGTAGTTTCCTTCGCAGGAAAACGTTCCCGTTCTTGTTATCGATGTTGTTCAAGAGAAGGACCGGATGTAATGCAAATTGGCACCATTATTATCGCAAGATATTCTAAGAGATTGAAACAGTACGTTGCCATAGGAAATCTCAGGGTTGGAAACTTTTCCTCGAGATTTATACACAATGATTTTCCAAAAATATATGACGACCAGGAATTTGTGGACCTTGAAATTGGCACTTTCCTCCACATCGAACATTTAATAATATTAATAATGATTTTGTTTTTAAAGGAAACATTGATTTAAGTTACATATATTAACTGATCATGTAGAGGAATAAAAGAGTTCTGCCAAAATTTTGTAGTGATAATTATTATTTGTTTTAATAGATTGTATCAATCAAAAGATATATACCTACCCATTCTAAATTCTGCAATATTCTTAGAGCTATAGCATTCAGAAGATAATATAATTCCTTAAGCAAAATTATAAGCAATAAAAATTGTTGGCCTAAGAGCAACTACAAAGCTTAATGATAAGTCTCTCTTTTCAGATTATTTTTTTCCTAAAATAAACCGAGTGACAACACTGATGGAACATAGTCTTTTAAAAAGTGCTAAAACATTTGACCAAAATAAGTTAATCAAACTTTATATTTCAAAACAATTTGGTTCATTTCTAAAATCGTAAGGTTTTCTGGTTTAATTTTGAATTTTTCTCTAATGGGTGTGTGTTTAGCATGTTTAAAATATCATGATGTAAGAGAAAAATGAATTAATGATTCTTATAGAATATTCTAACCGTTAAAGTAAAGGCACCATTTTTATGAAGTAAATAGTGTTTTAATTTTCTGCCCTTTTTAAATGTTGATAATTTTCTAGTTGTATTTTAGTTTTAGTAGTTGTTTTTTGTTTAAGTTTTTCTAGTGAACTTAACTTCTGTTGTTTCCCTCGGTATCAACCGTCTTTATATTTAAGGGGAAAAAAACTCCATACTATTGAACCAACAAAATTAGATCAATATATTACGCGTTTTTTTTTTTCATTATAGCGACACAACGTATCATTCAATTTGTTTTAATCCATTTGAATAATAGTTTATGAACTTACCTAAATATTCAGCAATATCTTTTTTTTTGTCAAAAGGCATAATCGCTTAAACATTAAAAGAAATAACTATATCATATTTACCCAAACCCTCCGCGCGGGCAGGATATGACACAAGGTCAATTTTTAAGCGGAGTTTAACAGGTTTGAATTCAGAGTTTTCCTTCTCCTAGACTAGTTGCCTAACCAAAGCTGAAAAGAAATAACTATATACACGTGGATATATCTCTCTAGAGCACAACTCCAGACCGAGACATCGGACCATAATTGTATTCATTGATTAGTTTTACATCATTTCAACTCATCTAGGGAATCACGTCCCTCCTATGTTTATATTTACATTTTTGATTTTTATGTTAATATTTGGTTGGTACACAGTCCTACTAGATTCGAATAATCTTAAAGACACCCATTTGACACCTAGATGGAACCCTTAAATTCCATTCCGCGTCACAGTAGACCTCGGTCAAATGAAAATGAAGAGAGACTTTACCATACCCCCTCGGTGCCCGTGGTGTAGTCGTTATCGCCGTAGGAAATGAACGCGGCGATACGAGTTCAAATCCTGGACGGGACTGATTGCATTTCACATTGCACTAATACCCTTGGGAAAGGTATGAATCCAATCATTCTCCCTCCAGCTATGGGTAAATAGTAGGACAGACTAGGTTCTTCAGCCTTGGTTAGGCAACTAGTCTAGGAGAAGGAAAACTCTGAATTAAAACCTGATAAACTCGGCTTAAAAATTGACCTTGTGTCATATCCTGCCCGAGCGGAGGGGTTGGTAAATAGTACCATTCCCCCCGATCTCCAGAAATCTCCAGATTTATATAATAGCGAGGACATCCTAATATTTTATAGTGAATACAGTCATCGTATTCTCTGCTCCGACGACCTGACCTTCTGTAATTGAAGTTAGCGCTAAACCTTATCTGACAGTTATTTTTTTTTATCTAAAAGTAAACATGTGTTTTTCTCGAAACATTCAAACTCATAAAACCAACAAAAATTAAGCACAAACGAAAAAGGTGGGGTGTCCTCGTGGTGTAATGGTTAGAGCGATGGACTGCGCAATCGTAGTAAGTGAGGTCGTACTCCAGTCACGGTATCATGTTCACTTTCGGGCAAATTCCCTTGGGAAAAGTATGAACCCCCTTATCCTCCCAGCTATGGGTTAAATAGTAGCATGATGCTTATTCTAGGAGAATAGATTTGGCATTAAATAACCTACAAAGGTTGATATGCCATAAAAGAAAGAAACCAAACCAAACCAAACCAAACTAACGACTGGGCCATCTCATTAATTTGATAGATGCTGTAGGTGTATTCTATTGTCCCAGATACCGGGTTAGTGGAGTTTGTTGACTACCGTGGGGTCTTTTCACGCTTCCAAAATCTCCGAGACCGGAAGCCTCACTTCCAGATTTAATAAAGTGTCACAACCAATAGACATGTTACTTAACGTAGAGGATATTGTTTAATCTATTACCATAGTCTGAATACTCGAGTGTACGACAGAAAATTAGTTTACACTAATCTAAACAATTAACAATTTCCTTGCGTGAAATAGCTCCGAGAATTTAATCAAATTCACTATGTTTATTCGGAAATGAAATAGAATCGCAACACTTGAAATATGTTTGAATTTAAAGCAGATTTGATATATAGGTAAATAAAAACACTTATCTATCTATCTATCTTGGAACGTGACCAAATGTTGTTTGTTTTTCAAACGTAGTCCACCTTGCAGTCCATACAATTCTCCCCTGGTCTTGCACTATTTTGATCACATTGGTCAAAAACGTCATCAGTAGCTTATGTGAAATATTAAACCTTAGAAAGTTTGAAACCATTCTCGTATCTATCTATCTATCTATCTATCTATCTATCTATCTATTTATCTATCTATCTGTCTATGTAATTTAAGTAGTGCTGTTTCATCATTTTACCTTCCCTCATCCTCTTTCTTTCTTTTCCCAACTCTCTTATTCGCCATTCTAATTATCTCCATCCTCATCTTCCTGTTTATTATTCTTCAACCTACAATATTTCAAAAGTTTCAAAACATCCTAGAAGTTATCAAAGGTTGTAATTTCACAAAAACAGCCAACATAGCATGTTTTTTCAAGTATTTCCCACGAATAAAAGACATAAAAAAAGAATTAGGGAGATGGATACATATGTATTGACTAACCTGCAATTCTTTGGATAGGATGTGATAGACGTTAAATCATTCAATCGCTAGATTGAATTTAGAGTTTTTCTACTTCATTAAGTTGCCCTACGAAGGCCAAACCACCCGACCTGTCTTATAATTAACCGTTAGCCAGAGGGAGAGTAGAGGGATTCATGACTTTCCGAAGGTCATTAGCACGTAGTGAAAAGCAAGCAGCCTTGTCCAGAATTTGAACTCGAGACATCGATTCCATTTACATCATCGATAAACACTTCCTGGTGGGCAGATTCATACGTGGTTATAAACCAGTGTATTTTGCAGAAGTTGTGTCAATACTATTGTATGGATGCACTGCATGGACGCATAAAGAAAATATTGCTGAGAACTACAACAAGCTATTTTTAATAAATTCTGGAAGCAAATGATACAACTGCCTTACGGCCACTTACCTCCTATCCCTAAATACATCCAAGGGAGACAAAAAACACGAAGACACTGTTAGAGAAATAAGGATGAACTCATAAGTAACGTTCTTCTATGAGGCCCACATACCGACGTACCAGTGTTGGCCGACCAGCTCGATTTTATCTACATCTGCTGTATTATTAAAATTAAGGAAAAGAGTATGTCGTAACGATTATAATCGAAAGATATTGAGACAAGCTGAGGTCAAATGTTACATGAGAATGTTTGCTTTCTCTTATGACCTTAGGAAACGCATGACTCACTTATTCTAGCCTCATGGTATGTTTAAGATTCGGTCAAGTGGGCCCTCTAATCATAGTAAACAGACCTGCCGAAGAGAAAAAAAGTAATTAAATTTCAGCTTGGTAGGTTGTTTGTTTGGTTGTTTTTTATGGCATATAATTCTTGAAGATTATTTAAGGTCAAATACTTTTTATACACATGTATATTAGATATATACTATTGTAAACGAATAGGCCGTTGTTGACGTTTTTTTTCAAACGTGCCCGAGTTCATTTGTCTAAACCCAGTTAAATTGTTTGAAGTTTTGATTACTCGAATTGTTCTATTTGCCACACTTAAATAATTTCAAGCATTGTTATATAATACTAATTATTAGATTTAATATTTATTAGCTGTTTGTGCAAAGTTGACTTGCTTCCAGTATAGTTAATGATCGAACAGTTCTATTTTACCCAGATATGGAATCCTAACAGGGGGTGCCACTCCGGCTCAGAGTAGATCTGGGACTAATAGCAATAAAAGAATACTCTGTATCACCAAAAGTTGCAGGACTGGGTTCTCAGCAACAGGTGAATTAGTGTCATATCCAGGCCACCTGTGGAGGGAGTCTTACGATCTGGATAGATGTAATCGGTTTATTATACATCCAGAGCCGGCGGTTTTGAATTAACATACTAATAAGTACTTTTTGGATAATCTGAGGATAACATACTGCACAATACTTCTGTGATCAGCTTATCGAAGATTTCTTCTTGGTTTTACATGGGCCTTCAAACACATATATACTCCGACACACGCATACACATAGATGCATACATTACACACACACGTGTGCGCCTGGACGCGTGGACGTGCACTCACCTGTTATAGTTTATTCAATATGATTCATTTTACATAGGAGCCATCATGAAACGATGTACAAACATTACTATAAAATGAAGGATCGTCGTTTTACTTGTAAAGCAAAACAAAAGAGAACAAAAAGAAACAAAAATAGCATTTTGAACATAGGAGTAACCAAAATGCATTCAGAAACTGGGTTCATTGGTCAAATTTATATGTATTTTCCATTTAATATAGATGCCAGGATATCACAGGCTATCGATTATATGGAAATCAGACCTAACCGATAAAATGAAACGCAGTTTCTTCCAGGCAGCGGTCGTATCGATACTGCTATATGGATGCACTACATGGACTCTAGCAAAACGGCTGGAGAAGAAGCTAGACGGCAATTACACAAGAATGCTGCGAACAATCTTGAACAAGTCCTGGCGGCAACACCCCACAAGAAAACAACTGTACGGCCACCTGCCTCTTATCACAAAAACTATTCAAGTTAGACGAACCAGACATGCCGGACACTGCTGGAGAAGCAGGGACGAACTAATAAGAGATGTAATCTTATGGACCCCCACACATGGCCGTGCAATGCAGGGCGACCAGCACGAACATACATTCAGCAACTATGTGAGGATACGGGATATTGTCCAGAAGACCTGCCTGAGTCGATGAACGATAGGAAAAAGTGGCGAGAGAGGGTCAGGGATATCTGTGCTACCAGCACGACATGATGATGATGATATATATATATATATATATATATATACGTTGTTGTGTGCTGTACCAATTAATAGCATACGTGGATCTAAGTTATGATAGATTAGACTCATTCACAAAGTGCCTTTTACTTTCTGTTTATGCTTTATCAATTTATAACCCTCCATCTATGTGTAAATAAGAGAGCCGATTGACCTCTCCAACCCTTTTATGTCAACAGGGCTTAGAGAAGAATACTTAATTCCAAAACTTCAAACAGAAGTTGAAAAATTTACCTTGTGTTAAATTCTGTTTGTCTGAGTGGATATATATATATATATATATATATATATATATATATATATATATATATATATATATATATATATTGAAAAATCTACAAACGGGTTCAAATTGGTTGTTTGGGTTTTTATTATTTAATAATCCCGTCCTCTACCTGTGATTCGGACCTCAATATTTTTTCTGAAGAATTTAATTGGCTGAGTTATGTTCAGGCTCTTATTTCTGTCATAAAGATTTTTTAGATAGTTTTAGATTGATCTTGTTTAATTTCAGATTCGTGTCTGTGAATGTTTTATTGGCGTTTATAGGCTGTGAAAACCTTTAGTCAATGTAAATAATTTCTCTTTTTTTCTTTTTCTTTATGTGTATATACTCTGCAAATGTGTGTGTGTGTGTGTGTGTGTGTGTGTGTGTGTGTGTGTGTGTGTGTGTGTGTGTTACTGTACATGTGTACATATACGTATAATCAAGAATTTATGGACCAGATATGTTGCGATCTGTTATAATTTTAAGTTTTAGGACGGTGAAAGTCGTATTGCAGTTTATTGTTTGAGAACATATCTAGCCCCCCCTCTCTCTCTTTATATATATATATATATATATATATATATATATATATATATATATATATATATATATATATGGGGGTGTGTGTGCGTGTTTTAATACACGTATAAATTTACTTGCACTGATGTATACATACATTCGTACCCATAGGGTTTTTTGGTAGATTTTTGTTCGTCTTAGTTTTATCTTTAGTTTTTCCTCTTTGTGGGTCCACGCGTGCACACACACATTCACACATACACAATCAGGGAAAAAAACTTTTGATATATAAAAGAAAAAAAAATAACAAACGTATTTAATTGAGAACAACATCTATGTTAAAAATATTAGCCAAACTAGCAGGGTTTGATATGCCATTAAACAAAGAAAACAAGCCAAACTATATATAGCTGGATAAGGGATCGACCTTGAATACTCCGGTTTATAATAGGGAAAAGACGAATCCTGATTATCAGTGGAAACCCAGTTAGTATTCTACTCAGTCAGTTTCATTGTCTCTGAAGCATATATATATATATATATATATATATATGTGTGTGTGTGTGTGTGTGTGTGTGTGCAGAGAGGGAGAGAGAGACTTAGTGAAAGAGAGAGAGAGAGTGAGTGAGAAAGATAGAGAGAGGAAAGTGTGTGTGTGTGTATATGTGTGTGGGAGAGAGAGAGAGAGGGGGAGAGAAAGAGAGAGAGAGAGAGACTATCCCCCCCTCTTTGTGTGTGTCTATATTTGTCTGCATGTATGCATGAGTGTGTTTCTGAGAATTTTGTGTGTGCGTGTGAGTCTTCCATTATGATGAAATAACAATTCAAAAACTAACATGTTATCAGCACTTTTTAACTAAACGACATGTAAGCATTTAAACGTAGAAATATAGAATTTTTACGATTTTCTTTTAAAGACTAACTTTTTTTCTTTAAGAAAAAATCTTCCATCAGGTAGCTGGGTCAGAGTTAACCTGTTATTTTACCTCAGGTCATGTTAAATTCGCCGTATTTTCAATTTTATAAAAGCATCATTCTTTTTTCTGATCATTATCATTGCCCTTACTCTTCTTTTAATCATTATTATTATTTTACTCCTTGAGAGTTTTTCCCATCTGCGTTATCTGACACCCTTTCACAGGAGTTTGAGTGACAGTAAGTCTCCTCAAGTCCCCAGGGCTGTTTATAGTTTCAATGGTTTCCACTCATTCTCTTATTTCCAAGGTCTTCCAGTCCTTGTAACAATCAAGTGGTGCCTGTACCATGAAAACAAATTATAATTGGTATAAACGTCACTTTCACGTTCCACCGTTTTTTCAGTTCCCTAGCAAGGTCCAGGTACTTATCCCTCCTTTCCTTTTTTTTCCAATTTTACTCTGTGGCCCGCCGGGATAGCAAAGTCCACAATTCTGCCAGTGCTCTCTTTTTTTATTATAAAAAGATCTGGTAATCTGGCCAAGAATAGGTGATCTGTTTGTATCTCGTAATCCCAGAAGATTCTGGGTAATGCATATACAATTTCTTCCTCTGGTCAAACTTCAATTTCTTGCATAATTCCCAGTGGATCACTTGCTTTCCCAGTCATCCCTATTATTTTCTCATCTTCAACATCATCATCATTCCTTTTCTTCTCTTCAGTCTTCTTCTAATGTTTTGCTTCTTTTGTTCAAAATCCAATAACATTTTACCCGAGAACATCAGCTCATGTACAAACTAGCGCAATATTTATCAGAGCGATGGGGATTCATTTATTTCCCACTCGTGTTTTTACTGACGTTTGATCACTCGTAGACTTCTATCTCTTACATTGAATATGAAAGCACTCATCGATCTCCCGAGTTTAGTACTCATTAACATGTTTATAAAATTCAATTTTTTTTACGTTTTTAATTAGTCAATCATTAACTTTAAACATTTCGTCAAGCATTATCCGTCACTTCTTAATTGTATTTTTTTTTATCGAAACTCACACGGGTCTTTATTTCTGTTATAGGAATATTGAGTAATCCTAAATGACATTTCTTTCTAGAAATGACGTTTGGTCTGGTTTCTTTATTTAATGACATATTAACCTTTATATACTATTTAATGCCAATCCTGTCTTTGTAAAAGAACAGCGGTGATACTATTCAATTCATAGCTGGAATGATAACGAATTCCCGCCTTTCTAAAATTATTCGTCCGAAAGTAAATGTAACAGTGCAACTGTAGTCCAAACTCACTAATTTTAGGGATGCAGTCGAGCACTTTAGTCCCCCACCCTAAATAGTAATAATAATGATAATTCGATGCGTCTGTCTGTCACATCGATCAGAAAGAAAAAAAAGTGCTATTTAATCCTACAAACGAAACTTTCTGTGATCAGGGAAAACTATGTTCACTGCTGATTACATATCAGAGTGATCAAAATGAGAGATGAATGTATATGGCAGTCAAAAAGAGAAGAAAAATAAATTATTGGAAGTACGGTAGCAATAAGAATTTGTTGTTGTTGTTGTTGTTCTTCTTCTTCTTCTTCTTCTTCTTCTTCTTCTAATTATTATTATTATTATTATTATTATTATTATTATTATTCATTAGAGTTTTTCTCATAAGCGTAAGGTGATGGACTTTCACTAGAGATTGAGTGACAGCAAGTCTCCTCAAGTCTCCAAGAATCTTTTCAGTTTTCTGGCCGTTTTCATTAATGCTGTTGTTTGGATGGTCTCCACTCGGGCGCCAATTTCCAAATCTTCCAATCCCTTTAATAATCCTTCAGTCACTATGCCAAAAGCACCAATCACAATTGTCATCTTCAAATCCATAGTTTTTTTGAATTCTCTAGCAAAGTTGAGGTACTTATCTCTCTTTTCACATTCTTTCAGTTTTATTCTGTGCCCTGCCGAGACAGGAAAGTCGATAATTTTGCAGTTTTTCTTTTTTGTTTATTATTTTAAGGCCTGGTCTTCTGGCCGAAATTAGGTGATCCGTTTGTATATCAAAGTCCCATTGGAGTTTGTATGTGTCATTTTCTAGGACAAGTGCTGGGTTGTGCCTATACCATTTGTTGGCATGGTCAAATTTCAATTTCTTGCACATTTCCCTGTGGATCACCTTGCCCACCCAGTCGTGTCTAGCCTTGTACTCCTTCTGAGCCAATTTGCTGCATTCTGTTATTATGTCACCACATAGTCCACAATTGATATTTTGTTGCGTCTTATCTATCCTCGCTTTGATATGATTGGTTCTTATGGTGGTGTTTTCTGCTGCCATTAGGAGAGATTCTATTTCTCTCTTAAAATTTTAATTTCTTAGCCATGCCCAGGTTTGTTCGAGTGAGATGTTGTTTATTAGTCGTTTAAAACGCCAAAAGAGTTGATTCCCTTCCCACTTTTGTTTTCTAGTTGTTGTAATTCTGTTATCTATCGTATAGTCAGTATTGTTTCTGATGGCTGTAAGCAGTACTCTTTCGAGTTTTTCTATGTAGTCTTTGAGTCGTTGTATGGATGTGTCAACGCCGTCTTCGATGCTGGTAAGTCCTCTCCCTCCTTTTTTTCTTGGTACATATAGTTTGTCCACATCGTCTCTGGGATGTAATGCTTTGTGCATGATCATGAGTTTTCTTGTTCCTTGGTCCATTTGTCAATGTTCATCTCTGGTCCACTTGAGAAAGGTTCCCGAGTATCTAACGAGGGATAGAGCCAAAGTATTTATTACTTTGATAAGGTTTCTGCTTTTGAGTTTTGTCTCCAGTAGTTTTCTAATTCTCCTGAGATATTCTTTTTGAATTTTGCTTTTCATTTCGATTTGTTTGATGGTGTCAGCCTCCAAGATTCCAAAGTATTTGTAGGTCTCGTTTTCTGCGAGTGTTCTGATCTTGTCTTAATTTGGTAGTTCTATTTCGTCAGTTAGATGTCGTTTGTAACTTTTCATGACGAGCGGAGCGCATTTTTCAATGGCAAATTCCATCCCTATGTCTTGACTGTATATTCTAACTGTGTGTATTAGGGTTTCAAGTTCTTTTTCATTTTTTTGCAAATAGTTTGATGTCATCCATATACATAAAGTGGTTGACCTTTTCTTGCGATCTACTAAGTTTGTATCCGACCGTGCATTTTCTGAGTATGTGGTTTCGTGGCATCATGGCAATTATGAATAGTAGGGGTGGTATTGCAACTCTTTGGAAAATACCTATTTGTATCTTGTTTCAGCCAAGCTTTTTCCTCCGGCTGTTAATTCAACCCTCCAGTTTTTTCATGGTTTGTTCGATGAAGTTCATGGTTTCGTGTGATATTTTGTTCCTTTACTTGGGTCCTTTTGGATCAATGTGGTCTTTCCTTTATTATTATTATTATTATTATCATTATTATTCCTTGAGAGTTCTTATGATCAGCATTCCCAGATGTTTTTTTTTACTGGAGTTTGAGAGACAGCAAGTCTCCTCAAATCTCCAGGATTCTTCCAAGTATTCTGGCCGATCTCAATAATATAGTAGTTTAAATAGTCTCCACTCGTCCTGTTATTTCCAAGACTTCCTGTCCATGTATAAATCCTTTGGAGACTAACCAGAGCACCAATAACTATTGGTGTAATCATCACTTTCATGTTCCATTTTTTTTTTAAATCCCTCGCAAAGTCTGAATACTATCACTGTTTTCGCTTTCTTTCAACTTTATTTTATGGTTAGTTTGGACACACAAGTCCACAATTCAGCCCATTCTATTTTTTTTTTTATTGATTATTTTAAGGTCTGGTCGTCTGGCCGATATTAGGTGATCCCTTTGTATCTCAACATCCCAGATATTATCATTATGAATTTTATTCCTTTTGGAATTTTTCTTACTAGAATTAACTGATGATCTTTAACTGGAGTCTGAGCGAGATTAATTCTCCTCAAGTCTCCACAACTCTTCTTAGTATTCTAGTCGTTCTTAACAATACTGTTGTTTGGATGGTCTCAATTCGTGTTCCTATTTTCAATTCTTCCATCGGACGCACCGATTACCATTGTTATCACCGTATCTTTTATGTTCCATTATCGTTTTTATTTTTCAGTTCCTTAGCAAGACCCCGGTACTTATCTTTCTTTTCGCCTTCCTTAATTTTTACTCTGTCGTATGCCAGGACAGTGAAGTCCACCGTTTTTTTTTTGTTCACCGTCACTAGACCTGGTCATCTGGCCGAGATTAGGCGATCTGTTTGTATCCCAAAATCCCATAGAATTTGAGCGTCACGTTTACAGGAAGAGTTCCGGGTTGTGCATATGTCATTCGATCATTTCATCAAATTTAAACTAGTTGCTTAATTCCCAGTGGATCACCGTTCACACTCAGTTGTGTCAAATCCTATACACGTTTTACGCTAATTTACTGTATTCGCTTCTGATGTGATTGCTCGTTTCATCTCTATAATCACATAATGAACATTTGCTATTTTGTTGCGTCTTATCTATTCATGCTTGGATATAGTTGGTCTTTATTGCATTTTTTTTAGCTGCCAAGTTTTTCGTATGAGATTTCTTTTATTCGTTATTGAAATATCCAAAGGGTTGTTATCCTTCCCCTTTTTATTTTTATTTTTTTGTTATTTCTGTTCTATTAATGATTATATTGACAAGTACTGTTGCTTCTGGCCGTAATCGATGTCAGCTCTTTTTTGTGAAGTCCAAGACTTCATAAAAAAGAGCTGACATCGATGCATCAACGCTATATGGAATGCTGGCGAGTCCTTTTCCTCCATTCTTTCATTGACACATAGAGTTGGTCTGTGTTGTTTCTGGGATGTTAGACCTAACGCATCGTCATTAGTTTCCTTGTTCTCTGGTTCATTTGTTCTTCCCGCCCCCATTTCATGAATGGTCCCAAATATCTTACCAATTGTCCAGGTTTTTATCATTTTGATGAGATCTCTACTCTGTAGTTTGCTTTCGGGTAGTTTTCTCGCTCTCCTGAGATACTCGTTTGTGATTATTTATTTCATCTACGCTTCATTGATGTTGCCCGCTTCAATTATTCCCAATTATTTGTAAGTTTCTTTTCCTTCGAGTGTTTTTTTTTGTGATTCCCTCAGTAATTTTGTCGTTTCTCGCTTCTCATTATGAACATGGTCAGTTTTCTATGTCAAAATCCATTCTGTTGAGCTAATAGTATATTTTCACGGGCTGTATTTGGGTTTCCAATTCTTTTTCATTTTTGGCAAACAATTTAATGTTGTTCATAAACATTATGTGATTAATCTTGTGATTTAGTAAGTTTGTATCCACCAAGCCATTTCCTGATGATTTGATAGAGTAGCTCCATTGCTATAAACAATATTAATGGTGATAGCGCGTCACCCAGGGATATTGCTAATTCAACTAAACGTTTTCCTTCTTCTTCTTCTTCTTCTTCTTCTTCTTCTTCTTCTTCTTCTTCTTCTTATTATTATTATTATTATTATTATTATTATTATTATTATTATTATTATTATCCTTTAGAGTTTTTCACATCTGCATCAGCTGAGGGGTTTTCACTGGAGTTTGAGTGACAGCAAGTCCCCTTTAAGTCTTCAGGACTCTTCTCAGTATTCTGTCCGTTTTCAATACTGATGTTGTTTGGATGATCTACACTCGGTCGCCAACTACTAAATCATACAGGCCCTTTAATAATCCTTTAGTTATTGTGCCCAAAGCGCCAATCACAATTTGTAAAATCGTCACTTTCATGTTCCACAGCTTTTTCAATTCTCTAGCCAGTTCGAGGAACTGATCTTTCTTTTCACATTCTGTCAGTTTTATTCTATGGTCAGCCGGGAAATAAATTCAACAATTTTGCAAATTCCTTTTTTTTTTTTAGTTTATTATTATAAGGTCTGGTCTTCTGGTCCAGATTAGGGGTGTATGTCAAAGTCCCATAGAAGTTTATGTGAGTCATTTTCCAGGACAGGTGCTGGGTTGAGCAAATATCATGTTTGTATGGTCAAATTTAAATTTCTTGCACATTTCCCAATGGATCACCTTGCCTACCTAGTCGTGTCTAGTCTTGTAGTCTGTGCTAATTTGTTGCATTTGCTTATTATGTGATTGATCGTGTCGTCGCAGCTATCACATCACCTACATTTGCTATTTTGTTGAGTCTTATCTATCCTCGCTTTCATATGATTGTTTTTTTTTGTGCTGCTATGTGGAGAAATTCTGTTCCTCACTTGAAGTTACCTTTTCTAGCCACGTCCTGGTTTTGTCATGTGAGATGTTGCTTATTGGTCGTTTAAAACGCCCATAGACTTTTTTTCTTCCCATTTTAGCTTCTTCTTCTTCTTCTTCTTCTTCTTCTTCTTCTTCTTCTTCTTCTTCTTCTTCTTCTTCTTCTTCTTCTTCTTCTATTATTATTATTATTATCTCCTAGTTTTTCACCCAGCTTTAGATGATTGTCTTTTACTAGAGTGTTAACAAGTATCGTCAAGTCTTGCAGATCTTAACAGTTGTAGTTGTCTGGATGGTCTAGATTCGTTACTCTCATGTCCAATTGTACGGGTCTTTTTTTTAAATCTCTAAACTCAGCAATTATAACTGGTTTCAGCGTAACTCTTACAATCCAAAAAAAATGTTCAGCTCTCTGACAAGATCCCTGTATTTGTCCATCTTCACGGTTTCTATTCTCTGAGATTCTCTGAAGCACCAAAGTCCAATATATATATATATATATATATATATATATATATATATATATATATATATATATATATATATATATATATATGTGTTAACACTTGATCTGGTTTTCTGAGAGGGATTGTGTGATCGGTTTATATCTTAAAATATCTGACAAATTCTCTTGCGTGCAAATACAATTTTTGTGTATGCTCAAATATATTGCACTCTTACCAGGGGATACACATTCCCATCCACTCTTACTTACTATTTTACTATCAGTATTATTATTATTATTATTATTAATGTTATTATCATTGGTCACTGTCAGTATTCATACACGTACACCTTTTGACCTGAACAGAATTCCATGTGTCAAAAAATCTACAGGATACTAAAGTTGATCTCAATATGACAGTGATATGTATGGTCTTTACATCATCGTCACTTTCATGCTCCAAAAGGTTTGCACTTCTCTGGTAAGATTCATTCATTTATGTATTTTATCGTTTCCTTATTTTTACGAACTTTTTTACTGGAACGCCGATATTTTTTCGATGACATTTCATTTCTGCTGTAAAAAACTCACAAGGAGTGAAATAATAATAATAATAATAATAATAATAATAATAATAATAATAATAATAATAACCACACTTCATAATAATCAACAAAAAAAAAGAGAATCTGCAAAACTGTAGACTTTGCTGTCCCGGCGGACCACAGAATAAACCTGAAGGAAAGTGAAAAGAAGGATAAGTACCTTGAAAAAGCTGTGGAACATGAAAGTAACGATTGTGCCAATTGTGAATGGTGTGTTAGGCACAATAAAGGATTATTAAAAGGCCTGGAAGTTGGCGGACAGGTAGAGACTATCCAAACAACAGCATTGCTGAGAATGGCCAGAATCCTGAGACAAGTCCTGGAGACTTGAGGTGACTTGTTTTCATTCAAACTCCAGTGA
>CAUZXS010000381.1:77500-84257 GCA_963585895.1 Sepioteuthis lessoniana
ATAGTTAGCGATTTGTCTTAAAAGCAGTTTATTTTGTTATTGCAGATCATCCAACAGATATATAACTGCTTTTTCACAACCATTTGGTTAAAAAAAACCACAAACACTGACTTCAGTTAAACTAGGCTACCTCGGGTAGTGTAATGTTTAGCAAGCTTGATTAGCAAACCTGAAAAAGAAAGTTCAAGTCTCATTGGGTGTCCTATTCATTCGTCCGTGTTCCACATGGAAGCAAACCGCTTAGTAAATTACAACTTCAGTTAAACTATGATCTCACGTTGATTAATCGACGTTTAATTCCAGCGAAATTATCCTTACACAACTCGAAACCAAAGATCAGGCTACATTGTAGAATTCTAAATGATAAAATATTAGACGTTTTAAACAGTCGCTTTTTTGTTTATAAAAGACTCAGTTGATCTATTTCTTTTTTTAAAATCAAAATAATATATGAAATGCATATTGTAAATCTTTTATGGTCATTATTAATAAATGCATTCGGTACTAGAAGATTAAAGTACACAAACCAACATAACTTGTTAGAAAACATATTAAAATGAGCCCAGTATTTATTTTCTGAAATTAAATGAATTATTGAACTTTTAATAGATATATTAACGTACCTGTATTTTCTATGTAGATAGAGAGTGATTTTGAGTATAGAAGTGGGATAATTATTGATATAAAATAATATATTTGTTAAAAAGAAGTATTCATCTCAAATCCTATATTCACATTTATTTTGTACTAGCCGGATTATTCATTTTAAAAATGTTTTTGACTAATTTAAAGAAACCCGTTTGTGGATCATAAGATATCGCTTGATATCAAGAAAAAATAAAACTGAACATATAAAAAGCATTAAAACTAACAAAAATGTACTGACAACCACCTAAGGTTAACTTATAATTGTTTTCAAGATTCTTATCATATCTGGTCTGTACTTACTGTTCTTACATTCGGAGTCCAACATCAATCTATCTGTTTAAAATTGCCTCAATGCAGCGGGAAGTTAGAGCAATAAACTTTATTTCATATCAAATATGAAAGACAAATGTAGCAGAAGAGAAGTACTTCTATTAAAACTCACAGAACACTCTCTTCTAAAAGGCAAAAGAAGAAAAAGGAAAAGGAGAACCCATACCTGCCAAAACGAAAATATATCAAAAATTTTTAAATGAGCAGGAACCCCATCAATGCGGGCGCCATTATATAAACCAAAGATGACACTGCCAAAATCATTAAAGGCTCTCTGACGACAACAAGAAGCTCGGTACACATATAAGAGCAGAAAATATTATTAAACTATAAATCGCTTTGTAGACCTAATCTTATATATATATATATATATATATTGTAAACAAGTTTTGTAAGTAAGATTTTTAAAAAGCCATAGCTTATTTGTTTGCTCACAGTGAAATACTTTCAATTATTCCCATCTAGCACGAATTATTCAATTTGGGATAAATCATTTGTTTGCACAGAATTGAAGGATCTCAAGTATCACAGTGTATTTCACGTGGGCGTCTGCATATATCATTTCATAACACCCGGACACTTCTGTTTAAACACGTGACTTCTTGCTCTTATTTTCACTGGTGCATCCTGGGCAGAGAGTTTTTGATTGACCGCTCAGTCAAGGGTCAATATGCAACACTATATATTTCAGTTAGGATTTTTCACATTGTAGGTGAACTCATTATTGGCCTATAGTTGCTATAGATGAATTGTTATAGTTCTCTGGATTAGAGTTGTTTTATATTTTGTTATCCATTCGGGTATTATTGCTTCTTCTTGTCATTTATTCATTTGTTTAGACAATCTGTCGTGGTAGGATGTGAATGTTTAAGCCAGAATCTATATACCCCATCCTGACCAAGTGTTTTCCATTTTCGTACTTTTTTGAGTGTTGCTCTAAGTAAGTCCTGGTGTACGTTAACCATTGGGTCTTCTTTAAGTTCTTGCGTTTCTTTTTTCATACAATTTATCAAGTCAGCCTTTATGTTGTCTTCTTTTTGATCCAATACCTCCCTCCAAATATATCTTCCTTACTTTGCAGATGTTTTTCATTTCTCTTCACAAAATTGATTTAACATCAGTCATGTGTTTGTACTCAGTTGAATGGTTACACCTATATACATGATTAGTAAGTGAATAGTTTATAGACAATTTATTTTTTTTAATAAATTAAAACTACTTTGTTCCCTACAATTAATTATTGCTGTTGTTTTCCCACGGTTGAATGGTTTGAAGTTTTGCAAATGAATACTAAGGATTCGATCTATCATTAATCATTTGCTTGCACACAGCAGTTTCAAGTATTGTTCACTCTAATGATTTTATTTGCACACTGTTAAATTATTCTAAGTATTGCTGTTTAGCAATAATACTATTCAACGCTCTTCCCTCATTTGCCAAAAATAAAATGTTTCCAAGTATTGCTATGAAATGCCAATAATTCAAATATCAGTTCCATATGACCCAGAGACGGGATCCTGAAAAGTAGAACCACTCACAATTTTAGAGGTGCTGGGAGTAATGGAAATTAAGGGTTACTGCACATTCTTCAAAAATCCACATTCCCGAAAGCCTCACCATCAAATGGTTTAGTGTAATATGCAACACACTCGTTGTGGGATCTTGCCTCTCTGCAGAGTTGCAATCGATGTATTCATTAGGTTCAGCTGATTCGGTTATTACGTAGGAATATGCATACATTTTCACTTGCTATAATGAAACCAAAGTAAACATCTTGAGGTTATGGTAGAAACGTATTTTTGAAAAAATGGTGACTAATTCATTCTGTAGCCAGATCATGCGTTAGACATATACCCTTTTCTATGTTAATTCATGAAGGCTAAAATCTGTAAATGTTGACCGCTGACCAATGATGAACTGAAAGATTTTATTAGTCATGAAATCGTAACAGTAGCAGAGACTTTAAACAGGTGAGAAAAACTTCAAGAAAAGGTAGCTTACTAAAGTAAGAATTTGGATGATATAATCTTTAAAACAAAGTGATGGCCATAAAAAGCATAAAGTCAAATTATATTTTTTATCGTAGTATATCATTTTTATAGAGTTTTTACTGTCTTTTTTTTATTCATATTGCAAACCCAAGATTTTCTCCTATTGGATATTATATTTAAACAGACCGAGAAGTGGTTTTCATTCCTTAATTTTACAATTTACAATAGAAACATAACGCAAGAACAAAAGGGTATAGCAGAAAATGCATCAATTTTGCATTTAATCATAATTTATAGTTTTAGATACTAAATCTTTCAAAAAGATATTACAAGAATTACGATCCTGGAATAATTATAACATAAAGATATTGTTGACATCAGACTGCACATTTGGAGAGATTTCATCATTTTTCAATTAAATTGGGTCCGAATAGTGAATATTAATTTTAAATGCAAGATATTTCAAATGAAAAAAACAAAAAAACAAACAACAAGCAATTAAGAAAATGTAAACAAACACAACAAACAAACAGACTAAAATAAAAACTAATTTTTCCAATATAGTTAAGGAATCAAGGAGATTGAAAAAGCGAACTCATATCACTATAAGAAACTGTTGCCAAACTGTTCATTTAATTCGCCGCCCACCTGTTAGAAACCTTATAATGCCAGAGCAGTCTTACAGAATACGTTTGTTTGTTCAAATACACACATGTAGACATTTCTATCCAGTAATATAGATAAGAGTTACAAAACGACTAATTGTTTATGTTAAGTACAAATAAACCTGTTTTCACTAAATTTTACTCTATATTATTTGCAAAATAAAGTATTGGAAAGAATGTTTCTGTTTGTATTTAAACTTATGATAAGTACACAATATAATTCAATAAAAAAATATATTCAGAAGTTTAACAAAGACGCCTGACACGCACAAAACGGTCGAATGAAGGGATGAAAAATAAATTGAATTACAATTACACGCGCCGAAAATTTTGAAGGTTTCTCAAACTAGCGTAAAATTTTAGGTGAGCAGACACAAAGAAATAGATAAAACAGAAGCAAAAACAAACAAACAAAAAACAACAAATAAACAAAACGAAAACAAAACCAAAAAAAAACAAAAAAAACAGACAAATCTGATCGACTTGTTTGGGAAGTGTTTATCCTTTTAAAATAGTTGATGAAAGTAAGATATAATCACTTTACTGCAAAAGATCCCACGTTTATTTACATATGATCGCTTAAGATTTGGAATTTTTACTTTATCCTTTAACGTGACGAAATATATTTTAGAAATAATTATTATCTCGTTACATTGTCAGGAGAAAATAATTAGGTCATATCATGATGCAAATAACTATCCACATACCCAATTGGTAATACCTACACGCAATATATACAAAAATGTGTTTAACTTAGCTGGGACAATAGAATATGCCGATTGCATCTTTGCAGGTGTTTAGACCCCACCAGTGAGTGTCCTGCGTATGGCACTCAGCCATCCGATAGTGAGAATCAAGTTCGTGAATACACTTTCTTTGCCATTACTCCCAGGACCACTCTGACCCAGAGTGGTAGTATCCGTCTGGGTTTTATCTATGGGTTAAATAGAAATGTTAAATTATTTCCTGTTCTTGCAACTAGTAAATTGTGTACAAATGAATGAATAAAGAATTGATTGGTTTCTTTATTTAATGGCATATCAACATTTGTAGGTAATTTAATGCCAAAGCTATTCTCCTAGAAGAACATTAGGGGTACTATTTAAGCCATAGCTGGGAGGATAAGGTGGGGTTCATATCTTTCCCAAGGGTATTTGCCCGAAAGTGGCCGTAATAGTGCGATTGGAGTTCGAACTAGCTTTCTATGATTCCGCAGTCCATCGATTTAACAATTACACCACGAGGATACCCGCCAAAAGAATTGAATCATCACTGTTAAATAAGAATACCTGAAATCATTTAACTATGAGCCAGCAAATAAATAGATGCACATTAGATTAAAATACATGATAAACAGAATTACTAATGTGGAAACCATTCAACAGTGTGCATATAGAATTATTGGTTATAAATAGCAATACTTAAAATGATTTAACACTGTTCAAACAAATGAGCCAATCTCGTTTAAAATAATGTCACCAGAAACTATTCGTTCACAAATTATATATATACATATATGTATGTATGTATGTATATATATATATATATATATATATATATATATATATATATATGTGTGTGTGTGTGTGTGTGTGTGTGTGTGTGTGTGTGTGGACAGATTTACGAATATTTATATATATGTATATATACATATATATATATATATATATATATATATATATATATATATATATATATGTATTTCCACACACACACACTCACACACACACACACACACACACACACACACACACATATATATATATATATATATATATATATATATATATATATATATATATTAGAAATTTTAAAAAAATGTTTTCAAATTTAAAAATAGTACCGAGGAATGAATCAACTTATTTATACTATACAATTCATATTTACCTATTTTTGTTAGATAGATAGATAGATAGATAGATAGATAGATAGATAGATAGATTATACCATCGCTGGAAAGTTTGATAGATATGAATACCAAGAGATAAAAAGGCCCCTAAAAAGAATTTGAGGAAATGTTTAAATATTCTCATATTTAGATTTATTATAAGCAAAGAAAACCATTGATTCATTACGACTCACAAATTTCTTTGGACGTCACTATTCATACAATGCAAAAAAAAACAAACAAAAATTTAAAAAATCGTCCAAAGTAATGCCCAATGTCAGTACACACAGAATGGAATTAGATCAACTATTTGACAACCACACAATGATTTGCCAGTTGAAAAAAAAAATGATTGCTTTAGAAAAGATTTCCCCACAAAACGAAAGATTTTTATGTTCGTCTCCTCGGGATTTTGCGTAAGTATATATCTTGGATTCAGAAATAATTTTAAGGAAGAAAATTCGTGGCTTAGCAACAAATTATTGAAACGATGTACTGTGTGACATGACCACCGATTTAAATATAGCCTTTTTGTAAATATTGCCCAAGGTGGTAGGAAGTGAACAGGGATAGGCGAACAGCAATGTGTAAGCTGGTTATCGGGTTAGAAAATTACATCACTGTATTCCAAAATTGAAGCTTTGGGAATTGAAATAAAAGGAAACATGCTCGTAGATCATAACTAAAGAACTGTAAATTTTACTGTGGACACATGCATCTAATACAGATTTGTACTTGTAAAAAAAGTGAGTTTAATTCATTTATGATTCATGAAAACTGGATGTTTACTCCAATTATGTACGCATGTAATGAAACATGAATATACTTTTCCCAAAAAAATGACAATAAACAACTACACACACACACACACACACACACACACACGTATATATATATATATATATATATATATATATATATATATATATATAGATATATATATAGATATATATATATATATACGTAATGACATCGTGTATCCAGTGTTCCGATATAAAATTTTGTCATATTTAAACATACAACGTTTATTCGAAATTATTGTGGTATTGAAGTTTGCATTGATATTGTTTTGAAAACTTTATCCCAAGAACGACTATACGTGTGTACGCACGCGCAAATTGGCGTGGCTGTGTGTAGGTGTTCTTATGTTTCTGTGAACGCGTAAAATCTCTTATAGAATAAGCTTACTTACAGCAAAGGAAAGGTATCTACAGTTTTGTAATGGTTAACGAGCT
>CAUZXS010000382.1:0-32500 GCA_963585895.1 Sepioteuthis lessoniana
GCTAATATACCTAATGGCATATATGTGTGTGTGTGTGTGTGTGTGCTTATGTATATGTGGGTTTGCGCGTGTGAAAGTCTGTGTGAACGTGTAAATGTAAGTGGCTTTATCCAAAATTTTGTCTTTCTACTAAATTTATATATGTTTGTCTATGTACTACACACACACACACACACACACACACACATATATATATATATATATATACACACACGCGCCGACACACTCCGCCATATATATATATATATATATATATATATATATATATATATATATATATGGCGGAGTGTGTCGGTGCGTGAGTGTGTTTGTGTTTGTGTGTGTTTATAATTGTCTATAGTCAAACCTTATGTACGTTTAAGTATGTATTTTAAAATTGATGTGATCTTATATATATTTGGGCGCTTTTATGTTTGAATATAATTTGCATACATACATATATGCAAGCATATAAATTTTCACAAATAAATATATATATATATATATATATATATATATATATATAAGCGAAAATTTATATGTATGTAAATCATATATACATATATATGAACATCGCCGCTGCCAATAGAAATATTTATGTATATACAAATGTAAAATATTAGCGGGATATATATATATATATATATATATATATATATATATATATATATATATATATATATATATATATATATATATATATATATATATATATATATATATATATATATATATATATATATATATATATATATATATATATATATATATATATATATATATATATATATATATATATATATATATATATATATATATATATATATATATATATATATATATATATATATATATATATATATATATATATATATATAGTATAAATTACGTACATATATATAGTACTATTAACTTTCTTTATGTACCTTGCATATATATATATTACATACAATCCCCCACACACCACATATATAATATATACATATATATTCTTTGATATACATACTTCCTTGTAGATACAATTAAAAGAGAATTATCTTTCTTTCAATATATTCTTTTCAAACACACTCAGACGTACGAGAATACATAAAAATACAAGTGGCAATTTCTATTCAATCATATTTGAAGCTATTTATTTTTCTCTTTTTTTTCTGTTTTCTATGCTTGAATATTAAAAAGAAATTGAAACTAATTCAATTCATCTAATGACAAGCTCTTAATAGTAGCAAGCTGGATTTTATTTATACCGAGATTAAAATAAAAAAGGATAGTAATTGAACATCAGAGTAGCAATATCGATAATGAAAATTTGTTTTGTTTTTTTTATTAAAAAATCAAGAATAATTTTTAAGGCTATTTTTTTTTAAATTCAAATTAAATCTTGATTTTTTTTTTCTAAATCAAAAAACTGTAAATTAAAAAAAAAAAATGAGACATCAAGGCGAACATGAAAATAATAGCATCAATAATACAGTATACCGTCAGATATTAGGTGATTTTGGTTTCGAAAGCTACATTGTAAAATGAAACTATCAATTTAATTAATGAATCATTTAATGCTTTATCGACGTAGAAGGTTATGTCGGAAAATAATTAAAGCATCAGATATATCCACATTTTACTTAGGCAACGGAATATTACTTTTCCTACACACGCGTACGCACAAACATACACATGCACAAATAAACACACACACACACACACACACACACACACACACACACGCACACATATACATCTATATATATATATCAATGTGTAAGACAGTGAAAACCAAAAGTTATAATATATATATATATATTATAACTATATATATATATATATATATATATATATGTTATAACTGTTGGTTGTCACTGTCTCACTTCGTGGGTTTGGAGTAGAGCAAATGCGATATTATTTGGGGAGTGTTCAATATTTGTAATAGTGCTATTGCATAATAATAATAATAATGCCACTTAACCACGTACTCAGAAAATGCACAGCCGGATAAAAACTTAGTAGATCGCAGGAAAAGATTAATCACCAAATGTACATGAATGACATGAACCATCTAATGCCAAAAATACAAAAGAACTGAAAACTCTGATACATGCCGTAAGAATATACAGTCAGGACATAGGAATGGAATTTTGTATAGAAAAATGAGCCATGCTTGTAATAAAAAGTGGCAAGTGACATCTGACTGGCGGAATGGAACTACCAAATCAAGACAAGATTAGAACGCTCGGAGAAAAGGAAACGTACAAATACTTGGGATCTTGGAGGCTGACACCATCAAACAAGTGTAGATGAAAGAAAAAATTCGGAAAGAATATCTCAGAACTAGAAAACTACTCGAGACAAAACTATCAAGCATAAACCTTATCAATGCCCCTTGTTAGATATTCGGGACCCTTTTTAAAGTGGACCAGAGAAGAACTTAAGCAAATGCACCAAAGAACAAGAAAACTATTGACCATGCATGAGGCATTACATCCCAGAGACGACGTTGACAGACTATATGCATCAAGAAAGGAGGGAGGAAGACAGCCTTGATGCATCGATACAATAACTCGAAGATACTTAGAAAAACGCGTAGGGAGACTGATTACAGTAATCAGAAACGATACTGACAACACGATGGACATCAGAATGGCTATAACTAGGTAAAAAATGGGAAGAAAGATAACTCTATGGACGTTTTAAACGACTAATAAACTATATTTCACATGAGAAAACCTGGACCTGACAGAGAAAAGGAAACTTTAAGAGAGAAAAAGAATCTCTCCTAATAGCAACACAAAATAACGCCACAAGAACCAATCATATAAAACCGAGAATAGATAAAACGCTACAAAATAGCAAATGTGGGTTATGTGGTGATAGAGACGAAACCATCAATCACATAATAAGCGAATGCATCAAATTAGCACAGGAGGAGTATAAGACGAGACACGACTGGGTGCGCAAGGTGATCTACGTGTGCAAGAAATTTAAATTTGACCGTACGAATAAATGGTATATGCACAGCCCAGTATCTGTCCTAGAAAATGACACTCATCAATTCCTCGACATACAGATGATCACTTAACCTCGGCCAGAAGACCAGACCTTATGATAATCAACAAAAAAAGAGAATTTGCAAAAGTGTGGACTTTGCTGTCTCGGCTGACCACAATAAAACTGAGAGAATCTGAAAAGAAGGATAAGTACCTCGACCTTGCTTGGGAATGGAAAAACTTTGGAACATGAAGGTAAAAATTATACCAATTGTGATTGGTGCTTTTGGTACAGTAAATAAAGTATTGCTAAAGAGACTGGAGGACTTGAAAGTTGGAGGATGAGTGGTGACCATCCAAACTACATGAGAAGAGCCCTAGAGACAAGAGGAAACTTGTCACTCGAACTCCAGTGAAAGACCATCAGCTGACACTGACGTGAAAAACTCTCAGGGACTACATAATAATAATAATAATAATAATAATAATAATAATAATAAAAATAATAATAAAAATGATAATAATTAGTAAATATGAATTCGTGTTATATATATCTAATGGCATGAAATTTATCTGCAAACACCGATGCCTGATAATTATCGTTTATCAGACGTCATGAAACCTGTGGTCGCAGACAAGCTTTCAAGCTATTAAATAAAAACTAATATATATATATATATATATATATATATATATATATATATATATATATATATATATATATATTAGTTTGTGTGTAGGTAAACCATAACAGATAAGCTACCTCTTCCCAAATTGTTAAATTATGTTTATTGGTAACATTAAGTATTACTTAACAAAAAGTAAACAAAAGAACGAAAGAAAAGTAGAAAAATGGGAAGATAAAGAAAGAATGAATGAAAACTAACAAACAAAAAATGGAAAGAAAGAAAGAAAGAAAGAAAGAACATTTGAAGAAAAAAGATAGAAAATCGAGAAAGAAAGGAAGAGATCAATTGAAAAAAAAACGACCCTTAGAATGAAAAGTTAAAAAAGGCGTACAAATTAGAGAAAACGAACCATTTAAAGAAAGAAAGAAAGAAAGAAAGAAAGAAAGAAAGAAAGAAAGAAAGAAAGAAAGAAACAAGGAAATGAAACTAGTTGAAAAGAAAAAAAAGATCGCCCAAAGAAAGAAGGAGGAAGAAAAAAAAAAAGACCAAGTGAAAAAAACTAGGATCATCTAAAACAAGAAAGAAAGAAAGAAAGAAAGAAAGAAAGAAAGAAAGAAAGGAAATGAAACTAGTGGAAAAGAAAGGATAGATCCCCCAAAGAAAGAAGGAAGAAGAAAAAAATAGACCAAGAGAAGAAAACTAGGATCATCTAAAACAAGAAAGAAAGAAAGAAAGAAAGAAAGAAAGAAGGAAATGAAACAAGTTGAAAAGAAAAAAAAGATCGCCCAAAGAAAGAAGGAGGAAGAAAAAAAAGAGACCAAGTGAAAAAAACTAGGACCATCTAAAACAAGAAAGAAAGAAAGAAAGAAAGGAAAGGAAACTAGTGGAAAAGAAAGGATAGATCCCCCAAAGAAAGAAGGAAGAAGAAAAAAATAGACCAAGAGAAGAAAACTAGGATCATCTAAAAAAAGAAAGAAAGAAAGAAAGGAAATGAAAGTAGTGGAAAAGAAAAAAAAAAGATCCCCAAAAGAAAGAAGGAAAAAGAAAAAAAAAGATACCGAGAGAAGAAAACTAGGATCATCTAAAACAAGAAAGAAAGAAAGAAAGAAAGAAAGAAGAATTGAGAGTAGAAAGCGAGGAAAGAATAAGTCAAAATTACAGAGTTACTGAAATTTTGAGGTTTATATATATATATATATATATATATATATATATATATATATATATATATATATATGTATATATCATAACCATCTAGTCACGTGTCTAACCTGACAACAATCCTAAAAAGTAATTTATATATTTCTAATTCATCGTAGATGTATGTTAGAATGTATAAACATGTAAGATAAGTCGATAGTCCTAGTTCTTCATTGCTTTTCGCCGTCACTGTATGCGATCTGCATTATTCTTTCGTGTCTTTCTGCATCACTGTACATAATACTCATAATGCAAGTATAATTCTTTCCGGCCTTTCAAGCTGCTAATGCTAAAATTCGGGAAAGACAGACGTAAATATACTATATCTCGCTACATCAATATATATTTGTTCCAGCATTTAAAAACAGATTATCATCATCTATATTCAGGCAACAGTTTAAGATGTTTCTTTAAAAAGCACAAACAGGTTTATTTTTAACAAGTTTTTATTGAGTGAATTTCTTTTTCATTCGTCTTTCAAGATTTTGTAAGTTTGGTTCAGTTTTATGTAAAATTTATCTGACATTTTCTTTCCAGAAGCTTTTCATTATTTTGCGGTCATTTCGTGGCTATTTTGAGAGTTATTCTCAAATCTAAAGGTCCTTTAGAATACGCCGACTTCACTTCTGCATAGGAACAAGAAATCACCAACGATATGTCCTTTGTCTGACACTATATTATCTGTTCCCATCTATGCGTCAAATAGAACTATCATATCGTTTATAATACGTGAAACCATTCAACTATGTGTGCAACCACATGACAAATATGAAATCGTATTATTGATTATAAGTTTTACATAGCAATATTTGAAACCATTTAACAGCGCAAACAATTGATTGATATTAAATAGAATTATTAATATTAGATAGCAATACTATTCATGAACAGATAAAAAAACAAACTCGAAAATTTCATCCATACGTTGACCAAAATTGGTTATGAAAACAATCCATCTCATCAAGAAAAAAATAAATCAGTTACAGCAAAACTCTGATAAGAATAGTCACCCACGTAATTTGAAACAAACAAAACGTTGCTTAACGACGATGTTGCGATCAAAGAATAGTAAAACTGGAAATATTCTGTAGCTCTAGGAAAGGATATGGAGTAAAGGTTTAAAATGTAGTGAAGCCTTGATGATTTAATTAACCTGGAGTTAATTTATTTCGCCTTTTTAATTACTTGAAGTTAATGAGTACAGGTCATATTCAGGTCACAATTAGTCTAAGTTGATTGCTTTCTCTTAAACACGGACATTATATATATATATATATATATATATATATATACATATATATATATATATATATATATATATATATTAGATTTCATATATTTCATGCAATGGAAGTTTGTCTTCTGCGACCTGAGGTTTCGTGAAGTCGCAGACAAACTTCCCTGACATTAAATATGTAAAATCTAATATATATTTATTTATTGTTATTATATAAAACCTCTATCACAGATATCTCCAAATTATATCGCACTTGGTTTGCAACAAAAACATAAAGTGAACTAGTGACAATCAATACTGTCACAATATATATATATATATATATATATATATTCAATATATGCAAATTTCATTAAACATAATAGACATTTTATGCCTACATATTTTCTTTTGGATCCGTTCGAATTCCCGTATTACTTTTATCGTATCCGGGGGGAATTGATTTAGGTATTGTCCATAGTTGTATGTATCCCTAGTACTTTCTGCCCGACTTTGGGCCATCATCAGGGGAGAATCTGTTAAAAAAGTGATGTAACTTTTGTTTTAGCAAATTACTACTGCGTAAGGACGTCTTTGCTGTTGGAGATTATGGCGCTTGCTTTTAAATGTAATTCTGTAAATAGTGCCAGTAGCTAAAGACATTTAAGTACGTTAGCACTGGTTTGAAAATTAATTCTATTAAAGTTACATCACTTTTGTAACAGATTCTCCCCTGATGATGGCCCAAAGTCGGGCAGAAAGTACTAGGGATACATACAACTATGGACAATACCTAAATCAATTCCCCCCGAATACGATAAAAGTAAAACGGGAATTCGAACGGATCCAAAAGAAAATATGTAGGCATAAAATGTCTATTATGTTTAATGAAATTTGCATTAACGAAGAAATGCTGCCTAAATATACATATATATATATATATATATATATGGGTAAATGGAAATAAATTGGACGGTATGAACATATTCAAATATTTTCATATATATATATATATATATATATATATATTTCATTATATTTGTACATTTGCATAAATACATATATATATATATATATATATATATATATACATGGGGGTCTTTATGAAATAATGCTGCCCAATGTGTAATTGGGCAGCTTTTCTTCATAAAGAGACATTTGTTTAGATAGTATAGACGTCTTTCTTTCTACATATCTTTATTTGGGTCCATTCAAGTCGTTGTATAGATGTTATAATATCCAGCCAAAATTGGCTAATACATTTTCCATAGTTAATTTCTTCCCATGTAGTTTCGGACCCATCATAGGCCATCTTCAGGAAGTGTGTATGTTGCAAAAGCAATACAACCTTCGCAAATGCAATATACCTTTCTAAAAGTTAACCATCAAGTGTTTTATTTATACTGGCGTAATGTTTTCACCAAATATGCCTTGATATATATATATATATATATATTCATCATCGTCAAAATGTCCTCATGATTGCATGGAGTCCCTTGGCTCTTTTTTCATCCATATCCATCGTTTATTGCTCCTGGCAAGTCTTCTAGACTGCATCCAATGTCCGCGCGGAGTTAACATCTGTTTTTCAACAAAACGTTTTGTCAATTTAAAGAAACAAAATCCACTAATTTGTAGATCTGTGTTTCTTTCAATCATTTACGGCTTTGTCTGCTACTGATATAATAATCTTAGATGAACTAATAAATCCACCTGGTTGCATATTATTTGATTAGCGACCATCATGAATAGACTCACAAGAAATATTTTTGCGCGATTAAAATAATTTTGGCTGTAAACCAATTTCAAACAATGCAGAATTAGCATGTATAGAAAAAAATCAGACAATAATTAATAACTTTTAAATGACATTAGTATATATATATATATATATATATATATATATATATATATATATATATATTGCAGCAGCAAATTTACTTGATTTGGTAAGGTTTAGTTTGGTTTCTTTGTCTTTGCAGGCATATCAATTTCCCTGGGTTATTTAATTCCAAAGACATCCTTGCAGAAGAACAGTAGTGAGAGTATTTAACATATATCTTGTAGAATAAGGGGGGGGGGGGTCACATCAAATTTTCTTTTGGTCAGCGTGATTTTATAAGGAATTAGTCGTGTTTTGTGGTTCTGAATATTAATTCTGCAAATGTTTTATCCTGCAATTGGATTAAAGAATACAAAAAAAAAAAACTCTTTCATGTCCTTCTAAAATCTTTTTATGACTTGTTAAAGTCCATTGAAAGAGAAAACTCAAAATTCTATTTGTAGGGTTGTCAAACAAGAATGCTTTTTTTTTTCGGATACATCATGCTCAAAAACTTTAATGGATCGATAAACGGACTGAGATAGATAGATAGATAGATTTACATACTAATATAACGCTTATTAGGTGCTCCATTCATTCATTCTTGTGCCACATTTAAGCAAAAAACTTAGTAAATTGCTACTGAAATAGCGCTACCGGTAAATACACCAACCAAAGCCGAATCGCCGCTGCTTAGTCTGGAACAGGCAGCAGGTAGCATTGGTCACCATTTGAATGCAGACAAAATGAAATAAATGTGTTTTAACCTAATAGGAGACATCGCTAAACTAAATGGTCGTTCTCGGAAACTAGAGGACAAGTTCACGTACCTCGGAAGCAACTTTTCATCTACTGAATATGACATCAGTATGTGACTAGTGAAGGCATGGACTACTATTGATAGGTTATTTATCATATGGAAGTTAAACTTATCCGATAAAATAAAACACCATTTTTTGCAAGCAGCGACTGTATCAATTCTAATCACTACATGGATGCTGACTTAGCGTGTAGAGAAAAAGCTAGACGGAATCGCTCAAGAATGCTACGAGCTATATTGAACAAATCCAGTAAGCAACGTCCTACAAACCAGCAGCTGTACCGATACCTACCTCCCATCTCTAAAGCCATTCAAATAAGACGAACAAGACATGCAGGACACTGCTGGAGAAATAACTGACGAACTCAGAAGCGACATTATTCTATGGACCCCTTTTCACGGATGTGTAAGTGTTGTACAACCAACTTGAACTTATATGCAACAACTCTGTATGGTGAATGTAGTCTAAGAGACCGGCAGAAAACGATGGATGATAGGGACGGATGGCGAAAGAGAGTCAGGAAAATTTTTGCGAGTAGCTGAACATGGTCACACACACACACACACACACGCATATATATACACACACACACACAAACACACACATACACACAAACACACACACAAACATACATATATATATATATATATATATATATATGGGTGGTTACTGTCGTTGGAAATGGACACTGCCACTTGTGTTCTAATCCTGGATAAAGTAGTTTGCATTTCATAAAGTGACAATACCCTTGAGAACTGTATGGATCAAACTATTCTGCCGCTCAGCTATTGGTAAATAGGCAGACTCAGCTCTTTACACTTAGTATGGCAACCAATCTATGAGAAGGGAAACTCTGCGTTCAAACCTGTTAAAGTTCACTTAAAAATTGACCATGAGTCGTATCCTGCATGTGTTATGGTCTTGGTTAAATGCATAGAAGATGCTAAAATGCAAGTAAGAAAAGTGAAAAAAAGTGTAAGACGTTACTCCGGTAGAGCAGGTCTAAACCAACACTATCCAATATATATATATATATATTGAGCTTTAAGAATTGAGCATTCTGGTAGCCGATAGGATATTAAAAATGTAAACAAACAGATGCTGCTGCTGATGTTGCTATACCTTAAAAATTCCATATTCCATTAGCCAACGTGGTACGCTTGTTGGCTGATCGGTCTGAGACTTAATCTAACGTAAAGTTGGATGGGTTTCGATCCCGGCTTCGAGCGTCCTACGTGTCTAGCCACACTGAAGAGTTCTGATAGAACGAAACAGTCTGTGGATGACTATATATATACATTAAAAGAATCAGTACGTTAAAAGGACATATATATATTCTTCAAAATCCATATCACATTAACTTATTTGTTAACATTTATACCATTTTGTTTATAATATATATATATATATATATATAAACAAATCAAATGTGATACATAAGCGTTTAAACTTCCTTCGTTTGCGCTGGTTTCCTCGTGACTAAGTGGTAGAATCTTGGATTGGCGTTTCAGTCAGCTCGGTTTCGATCCCAGCCTCGAAAATCTAGCCTGTCTAACCACACTGAAGGGTTCTGATAGAACGAAACAGTCCGTCTGTGGTTGACAATATATATATATATATAGAGCTCAACCATTTTTTATTTCAATCCTGTTAGGCATTTTTGAAATTTCCAAAAACACGAAAATAGTGTGTTTTTGGAAATTTCAAAAATGCGTAACAGGATTGAAATAAATTTATAATCCTATGTGACCGGTTTCGTTGTTTTTTCTTAAAGAAAGTATATATATATATATATTATAACGGTATATGGTTGTCACTATCTTACTTGGTGGGTTAACAGTTTTCTTGTAACAGGAGAATTCAACCATTCCATGTTTCTTGTGCGTTTGTTATTATTATTGTGGCTGTTTTGAGTGACAAACAAAGAGACAAGCAAACGGAGAAAGCCTGCCAAGCAAATGTTAAGAAACAGAGTCAGAGATGTAGCTATAAGCATACTGATAGATATTGGTAAAGAGAGATAGAAATGAAAGACTAAGATAGATATACTGGCGGTATAATTTGGAGAGTGCTCAATATCTGTTATAGAGCTCTTATATAATAATAATAATAATAATAATAATAAGTAAATATACATTAGTTTTTATATATATATACGTGGTGCCTTCAATAAGTTTCCAGACTTTTTTTTTGTACAAGCATTTAAAATTGTCGTAGACTCTTGAAAATTCAGTATGTTATTGCTATACATATTATGAGATGACTGACCAATTTTATGATTTCAGGTTCAAAGGAACAGCTACAGCAGGAATTGGAATACACCCTACTGAAGAACGATACGTAATAAAATTCTGTTTTCAACCTGGAAAAAATGCCACATAAACGTATGGAATGTTTCAGACTGCTTTTGGAACATCTTGCATGAATCGAGCATCAGTTTTTGAGTGGCATTAGAGATTCAAGTAAGGCAGGGAGTTTGTGAGGGAAGATGAGAGGTGTGGGAGGCGTAAGGAAGTCAATACACCAGAGTTGATTGGCCAAACGGTTAGGGTTAGGGTTACTATGTTGAGGTTTTATGGGAGTTTAGGACGAGATTCCGTCGGAAGAGTCCAGCACTTTTCAAATCGGGTCAGTGGCATTTCCAGCAGGACAATGCACCAGTCCAAAACTCCATCCTTGTCACAGACTATTTGACCAAGATGAGCATCAAGACAATTACCCACCCTCTCTCTAGTCCAGACCTTGTTCCCTGTGATTTTGGTTATTCCCTAAGCTCAGAGGTTGTCGTTATGAGACAATTGAGGAGACGAAAGAGGCTGTGACGAAGGTCATTGACACGCTCACATAAGAGGACTTCCATGGGGCTGTCCAGAAGTTGTTGTCACGGTACAACAAGTGCATTGCAGCCGGAGGAGATTACTTCAAAGGGGACTACAGTTTAATGTGTGTACTATCAATAAAAGTGCCCATATCAAAAAATTTTTGGAAACTTATTTAATGATCCTCGTATTTCATAGCATAAATGTTTCATGTTGTTAATACAATCATCAGATGGAAATATGAGAAAAATGTGAGGAATTTTTCATGGGATCTGATGTTTTGGCTTGTTCTTGTAATGTTTTAGTTTTTTTGCTTTTTGTTTTGGTTTGTTTGTTTGTTTGTTTGTTTGTTCAATGATGTATATTAGCAATAGAGTTTTTTTTAATTCAAAAACCACTGACATGAGTGATTTTGGAACTTTATAAAAAGCATTGGTACTATTAAAAAAGTAATGTTACAATCAAAAAAATATTGGCACTATTCAAACCAGAGATGAGGGATAAGGGTGGTTCATACTTTACCCAATTGTATGTTTGATGCTTATTCACATGTCATGCGCACGAAAAAATCTATACAGTTTAATTGATTTTCAAAGTTCAAATATATGAAAACTACATATAAAATCAGTCTGGTCATAAATAACATAGAAGAAATGCATTAATAAATCTACATTTAGCTATCAATTGGTTTTTTTCAGCAATTTGTTATTCTCGGAGTAACTCTTCTTACAGACATGATCTACAGTTATTATAACTGCCTTTATAGGACAAGGTTCTTTTCACAATATCCCATTTTCTTATGAAAGATTTGCCTATTTTATCTCTTATCTGCGATATATATTCAGACAATGTAGTGCTGTTAGCGTATTTGCAGTAAGTAAAGCTGAGTTTATGACTATATAATCTTTTGTGCCCATTTAGTTCAGTGGCATTGATCTGTCTTTTCACTTTTATTGTTAACGTATTCTTTTCTGGCGTTAACCTTATATATCCTATTATTGATTTAACAATTACCCATCAAAGGGCATTTTTCTCTATTCCTGCAGTTGCATCTGTCATTCTGTTTATCATCTTTTCAATTTGCTTTTTACAATTACCCCTGCTCATGATTTTATTCATTGTTCGTGCAATTTAAAAATGAGTTATTGAACCCATTTTCTAAATTGCTTCGTTAATTCATTGAGTGTCGCAGATTTTTCAAAGTGTTTCCCTATTAATTAGGAAGGTATTTCCCCCACGCATGGGTTAACAGTTTTCTTGTAACAGGAGGGTTCAACCATATTATGTTTCTTGTGCGTTTGTTATTATTACTGTGGGTGTTTTGAGTGACGGACAGATAAAGAGACAGGCAAATTGAGAAAGCCATCCAAGCAAACGTGAAGAAACTGAGTCGGAGATGTAGCTGTAAGCATACTGCTATATATATATATATATATGGGGAAATAGAGATAGAAATAAAAAGAATATGCTGGAAAAATAGATAGATAGATTCCAATGGAATTATGCGTAGTTGTTTCTTAGTCGTCTTCTTTTTTATGGAACATATATATACGCTGACTTCTATGTCGATCAAATATTATATCCGTTGAACGGATATAATAAATATATATTATCCGTTGAACGTTAGTTATTATTATTGTAAAAATCACGTTACATTTGAGATTTATTTCGAATTTCATTTTAGCTTCATTGAAAACATTATTAGAAATAGACTCTCAGCTGTGCGTTATTGATTTGTGGATAAGTTTATAATGATAGCTGTGTGTTTGCCAATGGTCGGGAAGACCGAGGTTCAATCCCATGTCGACTTATACCAAACACCCACTTATACCACAGTGTAGTAATTATTGAAAAAGGAGCCTTAGGGTCACCCTCAGTAAGGGTCGCTAACTTTACTCTACTACTTTATACCAATATTAAGTATACCAAAATATTTATACCAAAAATGTTGTATACCAACATTATGTATACCAATATATATATATATATATATATATATATATATAAATGGGTCATAACGTTGGCATGAGCCTCTATTTAAATCTAAGGTAAAGTCGCGGAAATCAATCATGTATATATATATATATATCGGTGTTTTGAATATATATATATATATATATATATATATATATATTCAAAACACCCATACGTATATGTATGTGGCGCCGTCAATAAGTTTCCAGATTTTTTGTACAGGCATTTAAAATTGTCGTAGACTCTTGAAAATTCAGTATGTTATTGCTATACATATTACGTATATATATATATATATATATATATATATATATATATATATATATATACGTGGCGCCGTCAATAAGTTTCCAGACTTTTTTACAGGCATTTAAAATTTTCGTAGACTCTTGAAAATTCAATATGTTATTGCTATACATATTATGATTTCAGGTTCAAATGATACGCAATACAATTCTGTTTTGAACTTGAGAAAAATGCCACAGAAACGTATGGGATGCTTCAGACTGCTTTTGGACCATCTTGCAAGAATCGAGTATCAGTTTTTGAGTGGCATGAGAGATTCGAGGAAGGCAGGGAGTCTGTGAGGGATGATGAGAGGTGTGGGAGGAGTTAGGACGTCCATCATATTTACCAACCCTTCCGCTCGGGCAGGATATGACACAAGGTCAATTTTTAAGCAAGAGTAAGGAAGTCAGTACACCAGAGTTGATTGGCCAAAAGGTTACTATGTTGAGTTTTTAAGGGAGTTCAGGGAGAGATTCCGTCGGAAGAGGCCAGCATTCTTCAAATCGAGTCAGTGGCATTTCTACCAGGACAATGCACCAGTCCAAAACTCCATCCTTGTCACAGACTATTTGACCAAGATGAGCATCAAGACAATTACCCACCCTCTCTCTAGTCCAGACTTTGCTCCCTGTGACTTTTGGTTATTCCCTAAGCTCAGAGGCTGTCGTTATGAGACAACTGAGGAGACGAAAGAGGCTGTGACGAAGGTCATTGACACGCTCACACAAGAGGACTTCCACTGGGCCGTCCAGAAGTTGTTGTAACGGTACAACAAGTGCATTGCAACAGGACGAGATTACTTCGAAGGGAACTAGAGTTTCATGTGTGCACTAGCAATAAAAGCGCCAATACGAAAAAAGTCTGGAAACTTATTTAATGATCATCGTATATATATATATACAGGTATTTTGAAAGTATTTATGTTTTTCCAGATTTTCCCCGAAGGTTGAAGTTGTAGAATACGTTGACTGTATTCCTGCAGAGACCTCCACGCACCGGGTGCCCTTGATATGATAATAAACCATATGTTAATGAGTCTCCAGTCCAGGAATTTTTCAGAATGTGATGTATCCCTTCATTGCCATTAACCCTAGTTTCCCTCTGACCTTAAGTAGTAGTATTGGTTAGGGTGCTATTGTTGGGTTGAATAAAAATGTTTAATCACTTATGATACTAGAAACCATTTGATTGAGTACACATGAATGAGCTCTGTCTCGTTTAAAAATAATGTTACCTACGAATTATTCGTTTACAAATCATATATCTAATTTATTTATAAACAGTCCTTGGCATTAAATAATCTGAAAGGGTTAATATGCCATAAACCCAACCAGACTAAAAATATCAATCATTCGAATGATTGCGATAGATAGATAGATAGATAGATTTGTCTATCTCAGTCTGTTTCTATCCATCTTTGTTTTGTTTCTAATAATGTCAGATTTTTATATAAATATATATGGGTGTTTTCAATATATATATATATATATATATATATATATATATATATATATATGGTTGATGTCCGAGATTTGTATATATTGTTTAAATATAAGAAAAACCAATTTCCAGCCAAGTTTCCGCTTGAATGATAGATTTCTGATATTTGAGAAAAGAAAAGAGCGATAAAGCAATTCTCTTCACATTTAAATACAAGTAATTAGATTTAAAGGTAGTCCTTCAAGACGAAGATGCAAGATAATCACATGGAATTATTGGATAGCGTGGACAAACAATCTGGGCCAAAAAATGGTTTTAAATCTCTGAAGTGTTATTCACTTAAATTAAAAAAAATAATTTCCGTAGAAAATCATAGGAAATGTTTCGCTATAATTAACTTTATTAGACAGTGTGAAAATACAATTGGAAAATCTCTTTTGTATTTTGTTGTCTTTTTTTTCTTTCAAAGACAATTACTGATTGCTGCCGTTTGGTGTGAATTTTTAATCGAAGACAAAGATTTTTAAATAAACTGCTGCGCGTTGGGTTCCGGGGTTCTCGAACCAAAGTTATCACAGACAAGAGGAAGACATGATGATAAGTTCATAGAAAAGGAATAAGTCAGATATGTGGTCGCAGAAAAAAAATGCCGCTTATTTTGTTACTATGTTTCAACCTCCCTCCTGACCGGTCACAAATCTTGGAAACGTGAAGTAGTTTTTTTGTCAGTGAATGTGTATCGTCTAGATAACTCGGAATGTTGATAAAAACCTATTTCACTGTCTGAGCTAGCTAGAGAATAAACCGTACTATGCTTCCTGCAAAAACAGCGAAGGGTATTGCAACTAAATCTGCACGTGCAACTTTCAGGAATTTCTGGGGAGCAGGCTGAAGAGCTCTCATGATGAGGACGAGCTCGTAATGTTCCACAAAGTATTTTCATCAGCTCAACTCAATGTTATCTGGTAAACTTTTGATACGAAAATAAAAAAGGAATAATCAGAATTTTTACTTTCAAACTCTTATGTTTTTTATTTTAATTTGATTGGGCTTTACGGCATATCAACTATTGTTGGTCATTTCAAGTAAAATTCTGTTTTCACGTGTATATATATATATATATATATATATATATATATATATATATATATATGATTCGTAAACACATTTTGTTGATAACATTCTTAAACGACCCTGAGCTCTATTTTGCACACAGTTAAATGGTTTCAAATATTGCTATATAACAGTCACAATTCAATATCAGTCATTTGTTTGCACACACTTTGTTCTGTATGAGCCATACATAGGACCCAATCAGTTGCTACCATTCCGGGTCAATAGTGGACCCGGAAGCAATGGCAATGAAGAGGTAGTCGACATTCCTTATCATCAGATGGTTAAATATTATATCTAGGACACTCGTGAAGATCTTACCCTTCTGCAGTCATGCAGTCGGTATATTCTACAGTACCAGCCAACTGGGCTAAACACTCTAAGGATTTTACTTCCATATTTTCAACATGATTAAATTGACTATATAGAAATCTCCTTCGCACAACTTCAGTATCTTAAATTCTTCATACAAGGAGCTAAAATGAAAACGTTTAAAATTCACTAATGTAAATGTTTTCTAAATATTTCTAATAACAAATTTTCCAATAATAAACTATCCCACAGATAATTTATTTTACCTAATAATTCCACTTCAAACATCATTGGTTGAAAACTTAAGCAAGCTTAGAATGGAAATAGATGCAAAGTTTTCAAAAGAAATTATAAATATAATCAATAATAAGAATAATACTACCTACATCAAATTTGATGTTGGCACATACTCTATCCAGTGCTTGGAATGTAATAAAAATATATGTGTGATACTTCACAGTCTATAAAAAAACCGTATTCACGAATATGAAAATCACATAAAAATTGACAACGAAATGAATATGAAAGTCGAACATGATTTAGAAACTAATCACAACTTTTAAGATTCCAAAATGTTAGTTTGTATATAGGATGTCTCAATATATAAGGGATCTATGTAATCTAATATCTAATAATTCGATTTCTAATAAGGTTGTGCGCTTTTTTTTTTGTTTCAGACTTGAAGATAGTATACTATAACAGCTATTAAACCTTGATCACAAGAAAGTAAAACTATTTTACGTTACAACTTATTTGAGACAAAATCATTCAAAACTGTCTCAAAACAGATGCAACCAATTAACATGATAATGATTTATTACTGAAACGAGAAATTCAAAAAAGATTGCATGTCCTGGAAGCTGATAATAATAACGACTAAAAAAGTTGATTTGTCGTCTTTAGTTCCAAGGATGCATTTTTACGGGACATGTTCCAAATGACCGCGATTGCGCTTGCCTTATATTAATGGGTTGCATCTATTTTGAGACATTTGAGCATTTCTACTGGTGTATTGTGTAGCGTTTACTTTTTAAAATTTGTTTCAATAAATAGCGTCAGTAACTAAGCACATTTAAGTATATTAGCACTGGATTCAAAATTAATTCTATTGAGTTTGGGTTGTATATTTCTAATATGTAGCGTCTCGAGAATCTGTAGTTTTTGCTTGTTATTTCGTTATTCTAATATCTTGTGTTTTTCGTAAGAATTTTCCGAAATACAGTTGTCGGGCATGAATGTTTTTTTATATGTAGTGCTCTGGAACTGGTATCAGAAAGGTGCATAGTAGGTCTACTTAACTGGGTAGTTGATAATAAACCGACGTATATATTATTGTTTTAAGAGATACAATCTCCTAACGGACATTCTTACAAAGTTTTAATGTACATACAAAATCTTTTGCATCACTTTAGTAATACACCCTCCCCTGATGAGGACCCAAGGTTGGACAGAAAGTACTTAGGAAATAACTAATTATGGAAGGTTTATCAACCAATTCCAGCCGAGTATCATGAGACTGATATGGCAAGTCGAAAGGATAATAAAAAATATGTAGACAAAAAATGTCTATAATGTTCTATCAAATATATATATATATATATATATATACGTGGGGCAGATAAATAAATAAAATTGGATATACTTATGTAGCCGTATTCGTACAAATTAAGAAACTTAAAAATCTGCCCGGAATAATGATATTGTTATAAGAATTTTGTAAACGCGTCTTAAAAAAGGTACACAAAATTTTTTTTTAACTAAAAAACCTTTTTAAAAAGTGTTCTGGGTATGACAACAAATTCATCTGATGAAGAGGCTCCAGTGTTGGAGTTTGGGGAAAGTGCTGCGCCTCTTACATCCAATTATTCTTTAGTCTACTCTGAACCGGAGTGGTAGTGCCTGTTAGGGTCCCATATATGGGTAAAAAAGAACAGTTCAATCATTTTCTAAAGATTATTATCATTTTACTCCTTTCGAGTTTTTCTCTCCAGCGTTAGCTGATGGTCTTTCACTAGGGTCTGAGTGACAGCAAGTCTCCTCAAGTCTCCTGGACTCTTCACTGTATACTTTTTGTGAATTTTTCATTCCAGTCTTAGCTGATGGTCTTTCACTGAGGTCTGAGTTACAGTAAGTCTCCTCAAGTCTCCAGGACTCTTCTCAGTATTCTGGCCGAATGCTGTAGTTTGGATGATTTCAATTTGTCTTCCAATTTAATTTACAATTGGTGTTACCGTCGCGTTTATGATCCACAGTTTGTTAGTTCTCTGGCAAGGTCCAAGTACTTGTCTCTCTTTTTGCTTTCTTTGATTTTCAGACGAGTGTTCACCAATGGTTCGTGAGAACGGGGTTCAATCCCAGGTCAAATCTTAACAAAGACTCAATATATGGTACTTGATGCCGCTTTGCTTTACACTCCACATTATAAAGTTGGGGTCAGGGTAAAGTTGAGTAATCCAGTGAATGGAGTAGCGCCCTTCCCGACAACTCGATGCGGTAGCTATTGAAAAGGGGCCCTTCGGGTCACCCACGACTAAAGGTCGCCAACTTAACAGTTTTTGTTTTTTTTTAGTTTTCTGTGACTCGAAAATCCACTACTTGAAACCATGCAGCCGTGAGCAGATTGTGTGTAATGCAAAAGACAATTCAATAAATAGAATTACGTGGTGCCTTCAATAAGTTTCCAGACTTTTTCGGTACAGGCATTTGAAATTGTCGTAGACTCTTTATGATTTCAGGTACAACTGAACAGCTATAGCAGGAATTGGAATACACCCTACTAAAACCTGATTGTCACAGCTGGTGAATTTCAAAAATGCAATCTAGATGTGAGGACACTTTAGAAGAACGATATGCAATAAGATTCTTTTTTTAACTTGGAAAAGATGCCACAGAAATGTAAGGAATGCTTCAGACAGCTTTTCGACCATCTTGCATGAATCGAGCATCAGTTCTTGAGTGGCATAAGAGATTCAAGGAAGGCAGGGAGTCTGTCAGAGATGATGAGAGGTGTGGGAGGAGTAAGGAAGTCAATACACCAGAGTTGATTGGCCAAAGGGTTAGGGTTAGGGCTACTATGTTGAGGTTTTAAGGGAGTTCAGGAAGAGATTCCATCGGAAGACGCCAGCACTCATCTAATCGGGTCAGTGGCATTTCTACCAGGACAATTCACTAGTCCACAACCCCATCCTTGCCACAGACTATTTGAGCAAGATGGGCATCAAGACAGTTCCTCAGCCTCCCTATAGTCCAGACGTTGCTCCCTGTGACTTTTGGTTATTCCCTAAGCTTAGAGGCTGTCGTTATGAGACAATTGAGGAGACGAAGGTCATTGACACGCTCACACAAGAGGACTTCCATGGGACCTTCAAGAAGTTGTTGGAACGGTACAAAAAGTGCATTGCAGCCGGAGGAAATTACTTCGAAGGGGACTACAGTTTTATGTGTGTACTATCAATAAAAGTGCCCATAGGAAAAAAGTCTGGAAACATATTTAATGATCCTTGTATATATATATATATATATATATATATATATATATATATATATATATTCCTAACCCTTCATTGGAGCTGGATTGGACAACAGGTCAATTTTAAATTGAGTTTAAGTGTCGAATTCAAAGTTGTCCAACTAAACTGATTGCCATACCAAGTTTAATGAACCCAGACATGATATATATATATATATATATATAGGTAGTTAGGTAGGTAGGTATACATCTATGTTTTGTGATATGAATTTGCAATTTGCAATCAGACAGTAGACGAACTGGTAGCTGCAGATACGTACCTCTACTTGATTCATCTCATACCAAATCTCTTAAAATCCGAAGAGAAATAAATAAACTTCCTTTCAGTCAAAACTAAACACGTTTTAAGAAGCTTGACATTAATAGGCACCCTCAGGCTATAAATGATTGTCAGGTTTCTTGCAATATTTAAACCTAGTAAGATTTTTTTTTTTAAACATTCTTTTTTCTTTTACTTATTTCTGCTTGAATCAAACTGAGGCTATATATACATACATACATACATACATATATATATATATATATATATATATATATATATATATATATATATATATATATATATATATTATTTGATTTTGTTTTGTTTTGTTTCGTTTAGTTTTTATCTTATTTTTCAATATTTCTTTCAGTGATTTTTCTTTTCTTCTTAAGTACATAACAGTTTTAGAAAGTTATTATTAATCTTTGAAAAACTTTTCAATTTTTTTTTTCTTGTTTTTACTTTAGCTATTTTTCTTCCCTTAAATTTATGTCCTTATTTCTCGTTCATTTTCTTATATATTTTTTTTCTCTCTCTTGGCCATTGACGTAAGGAAGATATTTTATGTATGTTTTGAAATAATTATTTCTACTTCCTTTTTTTTCATAATCATTCCTTCTAGGCTTTCTTCTTTCCAGTCACTGCCATTTATCTATCAATGTATACATCTAGACGACCCGTGAACCCATTCGGCTCTCGATTTGACAAAGCTCCATTATAATATTGATGATTCTATTTAGATAGAAGTGACGAATTATACTCAGCATTTCATTGTCATCAATGTTATCTAGAGATTTAAAATGATGAAAATGAATTATGTTTAGCGTCATCACAATCATTCAGCACCATGTTAGACTCAAAATCACTTCATTCCTTATGTAAAAGAATTTTAAACGTATTGTTCTGTCAAATATCAAGCTATGATGTGATGGCTTTCCTTGTTTGCAGCTACATACAAGCAAGCATAATGTCAATTTAAACTTTATATATACATACATATATATATAAAGGTTACACCCTCCGATTAACAGTCATTTAGAATTAAATGCAGAATATATCATTAATTAACATGCGCATTTTAAATTCATATCATTTTAAAAAATAAAATAAAATAAAACTGATTTAGACAACTGAAGTCACGACTATTCTTCATGGCGTTTAAACACCCCACGTGGCACCATGTTTACTATTTCCCAAAAATTCAATATACTTGATGGAAATATCTAAACCCCGAACATTGTAAATATACTCTTCATTCATATATATATATATATATATATATATAAACTGTAAATAAATCAGACAGTATGAAAATGAATAAAAATAAAAAAAATATTACGTCTTCAGAGGATGCTTTTGTTGATTGAATTGTCTGCCAACGTTAAACGTTTTGGTTTTTAGACCTTCATTAGGTCGTGTGATTAATTAAATGAAGCGAAAAAGACAAGAAAGTTTTAAAACATTTTATTTTTGTTAGTAGCTTTGTATTTCAAATCTAGCCGTAGCATCAAAAAAGAATTTATGAACACGTGAGAGATTTGAAAAAAAAATGATACACAAATAACGGTTTGCTCAGACAATCTAAAACCTTATCCCAACTTTAATGTTAAAGATTTGAAGATGTTAGTTCATACACAATGAAAAACACCATAAAAATGTTGAATCTACAATCATTTCAAATTATAATACCATCAAACAGAGACCCGTTTTTTTTTTTTTTTTCAATTTGTCTTTTTATTTAAGTCAAATTGGTTCTGAAATATTACAAAATCCTTTGTCTATATTTCTGAGATGAGGCATTATGTACATTATTTACATTTTTCGGACTATTGTCCTCATCTTTGTTATTATGCTTATTACAACATTTCGGCCATTGTTCGCTGAAGAAGGCTGGAGCGTACAACGGCCGAAACGTTGGGATAAACATGGCGAAAAAGATGAGGACAATAGACCGGAAATGTAGATAACGTACAAAATCCTTTGTTTGAAATGATTTGGCTTCATCATAGATAGATAGATAGATAGATAGATCAAACAGACTAAGAAAGATAGAAAGAAGCAGGTTGACATAGATAATGACGAATAGATATGTTATGAAATGTTTATAATAGGTAGACATGAACTAAATAATATAAATGTTAACATACACATAATATATATATATATATATATATATATATATGGATGACTATGTATATATATATATATATATGCTCCCCTACCCCCGTAGGGTTGAGCTCTCTAGCGAATGAAGTAATCGTGTTGCTATTAGCGTTTGTGCAAGGCTCTTCATAGATGAATTGAGCTCTCGGTAGCCGTTAAGCGGATGTATGTAAATAATAGTAATTGTGATTCATAGCCGTTTAAAATTTACTTCGCTGCTTGCCGGTTACTCGTGGCTGAGGGGTAGAATCTTGGATTGGCCTTTGATTCAACCAGGTTTCGATCCCAGTTACGGGAAGCTAGTATGTGTAGCCACACTGATGAGTTCTGATAGAACGAAACAGATCTGTCTGTGGATAACTATATATATATATATATATATATATATAACAAAGACAGCAGTCTAGTTTGCTGTGGCTGTAGAATACACCGACTGCTTCTTTGCAGAAAGGTAAGATCGCATCAACGAGTGTGGTAGATATGACACAAAACAATCAGATGATAAGGTTGCAGTATTGCTGGTCTTTGGGGAATGCGAAGTACCCCTACATAGCCATTGCTCCAAATTCATTCCATCCCAGAATGATAGCACCAGATAGGGTCCTATGTATAGGTCAAATAGAACTGTTTGACATAAAATCTAAGAGTAAACAAATGACTTGAAATAGAACTGTTTGGTCCGTTAATTTTGTGCAAACAAATGATATTTAACTTGAATTGTTCATTATACAAAGCAATACTTGGAACTAGTTTACTCTGCTAACTTATGTTTACAAATCATATACGTCAAATATATATGATAAAACGGATTTGGCATTAAATAACCAATAATTGTTGAGATACAATAAAACTAACCAAAACCAAACCAAACAAAAAACAATTATACAGATAGATATATGTGATATGTATTTTTTGAAAAATAAATTTTCGAAAAATACAAGACAGAAATTTCAAACAAAACGCGACCAACGAAAATAGAATGTTAAAAACGTTTTCATCTTTTTTGTTTCATTAAAAAAAAAACAACTCATACGCCCTGAAGAATGTCTAATAACCGAAACGTTCAACACTGGCAAATAATTCAATAAACAAAATCATCACCTGAAGATCTTGAATTTTTCTTATTTTTGTACATTTTCTTAGGCACACAAATATATATATATATGTGTGTGTGTGTGCGTGTGTGTGTGTTTGTTTACTTATTCCTTCCAACCATTTCGTTTTTCCGTCTTCGGAAATGTTTTTAATTTTCGAATTATCATCATCATGTAATTCTCTTTCTCAAACTCTCTCTCTCACATACACACTCTCTCTCTCTCTCTCTCTCTCACACACACACACACACACACTCACTCTTTCATGCCTCTCTCTTTGTCTTTTTATCTCTTTTAGTTTGTCTATCTTCACTTTTCATTGTTGTATGTCTCTCTCTCTCTCTCTCTCTCTCTCTCTCATGCTCTTTCTATCGTCTCTCTCTCTCTCTCTCTCTCTCTCTTTAATGCTCTTTCCATCGCCCCTCTCTCTCTCTCTCTTTTAATTTCTCTATATTCTTTTTCCATTGTTGTATGTTTCTCGCTCTCTCTCTCTCTCACTCACACACACACACACACACTCTCTCTCTCTCTCTCTCTCTCTCTCTCTCTCTCTCTCTGAACTTTAAATAAGCAACCGACTAGGTTCCCTTTTGCCAATAGCCGTTATCCTTCTGCTCATATTTGCTCTACGATTCATCCGATTTATTCATCTTATATCTTCCATTTTCTTACAACCTTCTTCCCCATAGTATGCAAACAATCTACAATGAATTACATTCTCTCTAAGAGAGAGTGCGAGACATGGACAGTTTTAAAGAGGAACCTCGTCTAAAAGTAAGTCTAGCGGATCCAATGGTTGTAAGTTCGATCCTGACGATAGACATCTGAATTGCACCCTTTTACAAAATATAAGTACTGCTTAGTTTTTTTGTCTATTTTTTTTTTCTATCCCCTCACGTTGTGTAATGCTTAGTAAGTGCTCAATACATCTTATCTTGAGCCAACCTACGCTAAGCTTAGTATATTACATGGTCAGTTTAAAACGACTAAGTTTCACTGATTATCTTATTTTTTTTCTTTACTGGAGATTTATATTTAAATGTCACATCTTCAGCTCACCATATTGTCTTTCTCTACACCCAACTGGTTAGAAGATGGGGACTTACGGTTTATTGTCGATATATAATTTTGGGACAAGAATGGAACTATTTAGAAAAAAAAGGACACGATTGAAATTTGCTCTTATCTGTTTGATGGATATAAGTATTATACACACACTCACACATACCGACATACATACTCACACACACACACTAATATATATATATATATATATATATATATATATATATATATATATATATATATGTCCGAAACCTACTGTGTCTATATTTCGAATAATATAGGAATAAGCTATTGATAAAATGAAAATCTATTCTATCTAATGAAATAAGACGAGGAATCTTCAAACCTTTAGCTGTGTCAGTACTACTATATGGGGTACCCCCTTGAAGTCTCGCGAAATGCTTGGAGAAAAAAATAAAAGGGACCGACAGAATAATGCTACGTACAATTTTGAACAAATCCTGGAAGCAGTATTTTACAAAACATTAGCTGTATGATCACTTACTTCCCATCTCACAAACTATCCAAGTAAGACGGACAAGACATACTGAGCAGTGCTGAAAAACAGGGACGAACTCATAAGCCACGATCTCTCGTGGTCACACCTGTGATGGCTTACCAATAAAGACTTGAAAATTAAACGATGTCCGTCTGACTATTGGTTATGCTTTACGGCATATGAACCCTTGTGGGTCATCTAATGCAAAATCTAGTTCCTAAATACATATTAACTATATACGATTTGTGCAATAATAGTTTGTTGGTAATATTTCAAACTATCCAAAGCTCATTTGTCTCCACAAAAATGCTTCAAGTATTGTCATTTAACACAAATAAGTCCATTCAGTATCAGTCATTGTTCACAGTTAAATCGTTAAACATTATGTTTGATCCATAGATGGGACTCTGACAGGTACTACCGATCCGGGTCAGAGTGAAATTAGGAGTGATGGCAATGAAGTGTTACCCCACATTCCCCAGAACACATTGACTGGAGCTTCACCATAAGATGGTTTACTGTCAAATCTACGACACTCGTTGGGAGTGGGTTTTACCCCACTGCAGAGATACACTCGGTGTATTCTACAGCCCCAACTTACCGGGCTGGTCGAACTATTGATTAGTGTAAAAATTCGCTTCAGCACAAAAAGGGTTGAGAGCTCCTTAGCGAGAAGACTACCCGAGGCTATAATTTTTTTCGATAGACAATTTATGTTGCCCAATAGCAGTAGGATGTAGGTTTTTTTAAGGGATTCTATGCATCTCTTTATCTAGACGTGTCCGTGACATTTTGAAAAAAAAAGTCAGTCTTGATATTTTTAAGAAACTTTTTGGCAAAACAAGTAATTGGGAAAAGGCAGTAATATCCCCATAACTTTAACAAAACCTGTCCATGTGTATCTTGTTATGGTTTCTGGTCCTGGAAGGAATTCAAATGATACAGTGACACAGCTTCGCATAATATGAAATAGGGGTGTTCATGCGGAGTCGTGGCTACTGTACATACCATGTAACATTGTGACGAGTTCAAATTTCAGTTACCTTATTAGGTTTACTTTCAGACTAATGCCCTTGAAAACAATATGAAACCCTTATCCTTCTAATCCTGACTTAAAAAGTACCACTACTGTTCTTCTTCACAAAGCGTTTCACTAAATTCGTGGAACCATTCAGTAGTACTGACACAGCCACAGCTCGGACGACACCCCGTTTTATTTTATCAGAGAAATCAGATTTCCATATGATCGACGACTTCTCGATAGCAACAGAGAGAAAAAGCAAGATGGAAACTTCACAAGAATGGTTCGTGCTGTTTTGAACAAATCCTTGAAGCAGCTCTCCACTAAACAGTCTGCTCTTATCTCCCATCTAAAAAAATATCCAAATAAACGGACAAGACATACTGGACACTACTGGAGAAGCTCAGACAAACTCATGTGACATGCTCCTAAGGACCTGCAGACTTACATCAGCTCTATGCCGATACCGGACGATGTCCAAAGAACCTGCCAAGAGCGATGAAATATAAGAATGGATGGATAGAGAGAGTCAAGCGTCTCCGTGCTACCAGCACAACTTGACGATGATGATGATGATGATTATGATGATGATATTTTAGGCTTAAGATAACTCCCGAAGGTTGATATGCCATTAAATAAAGAAACCGATCCAAACCGAGCATAATATAAAAAAGGAGTTTCGGTGGCGTTTCGACTAATGACACACTTGGTGGAATAGGTATGCTGTATGACAAAGACATTATTGAGAATAAACTTAACGTTTCATTTGTTGTTCGTTTCTGGCGTAGTAAATAAAGAGGTTCAGTCTCGACAGTTTTTTAACTTAGCTGATAATTTGAAGAAAATGATCGTCTCATGCATTGTTCATTTCTATCTTGGTAAATGCAGCCTTAGTCGAGATACTTTTTGAACATACCTCACATATAGAAGAAAATTAACGTTTCCTTCATTGTTCATTTCTCTCTTGATAAATGCACCCTTAGTCGAGATACTTTTTGAACATACCCACATATTGAAAAAAAATAGTGTTTCCTTCATTGTTTATTTCTATCTTGGTAAATAAAGCTTCAGTCAAGATAATTTTTGAACATACCTCACATTTTGAAGGAAATTAACGTTTCCCACATAATTCATTTCTCTCTAGGTAAATACAGCTTCAGTGGGGATACTTTTTGAACATATCTTCCATTTTAAAGAAAATTAACGTTTCCTTCATTGTTGATTTCTGTTTTCAAACACAGCTTCATTGTTGATACGTTTTTTTTTTAACAGAATTCTTATGTAGTTGTTATTCAATCACTTGAAAAGTTCTCCCACTTCTGATATTTCCTAACAAGAATTCAAGACCAACAGTGACATTTTATTTCTTTTAAAGACCACTTTGCAGTAACTTGTCATGACCGGAAGTTGAAATAACTTCACTATTCCTATTCGTTAAAGACCTTTTGATTCCGCACAAACTGAGTCAGACTTGTCACATTCGACGTCATCTTGTGAATTGGCAGACAAATTTTGGCAGTCAACAGAGGTCAGTAGGAAAGAATTTAAAAAAGTAAAAATTAACATTGAATAGTTATTTCAGAGGACGTAAACGGATGAATATTACCAAAAGATCACGCAGTTCTTCCAAATTAAGGCTATTAAAATTGTTTCAAATCTGAGTATCGATTTTTTTTTCGTTACTTCTGGCCATAGAAAAGAAAATGTCCTTATACTCTTTCCTTATCGTCAGATTTTAACATGAAAATTTATTTAATGAAAATACAGTAAATATTAATTAGACTCAGACTTTAAAGAAAATTAATATTTTATTCATTGTTCATGTCTTAGTAAAAACATCTCCAGTCTCGATACTTTTCAACAAATCTGTTATTTTGAAGAACATTAACCATTTATTTAATTTTTTAATTCATTCTTAATAAATACAGATTCAGTTTCGATACTTTTTGACACACCTCATATTTTGAAGACAATTAGCGTTTATTTAATAGTTCAATTCATTCTAAATAAACGCAGCTTCAGATTCAATACTTTTTGACACACCTCATATTTTGAAGACAATTAACGTTTATTTAATTGTTCAATTCATTCTAAATAAATACAGCTTCAGATTCAATACTTTTTCAACACACCTCATATTGTGAAGAACATTGGCATTTCATCCATAGTTTATTCCTGTCTTAATAAATACCTTTATCTAAAGGGAAAGATTTAAGGACTTATAAAGTAAGGAAAACAATAAAAAAAGAACGATTTATTCAATGTTCGGTTACGTCTCGATAAATTCGTTTTTATACACTTTTTAAATACACCTGGTATTTTGAAGAAAACTCATTTTTCTTTCATTGCTGATTTCTATTTTTCTAAACACAGCTTCAAACTGGAGGCATAAGCATCCAGTTTGAAGCTGTATCCAATTTAACATTTCAGCTGTATCCAGTTTAGCATTTCATTTTTGTTGAAAATTAACATTTCCTTCATTATTAATTTCTGTCACGATAAATGCTGCTTCAGTGCAGGTAATTTTTGACACAAATCTTATTATGAAGAAAATTAACATTTCCTTCTTTGTTCATTTCTGTCTTGGTAAATTCAACTTTTGTCTCAATTCGTTTTAATAACTCCTCATATTTTCTATCGAAGCATATCATTCTATAAATAATTTTCTCTCATCAGATCAACCAGGAAATATCAACCTGCCCAATGAATTTTAATAACACTTCCAATTTGCACCTTCAATGTATGTCTAAAATACTTCAGTCATTGCTTCAAGATTTTCAAGGGAAAAATGCAAATTCAAAAACTAGACTCTGAGACACCTATTGGCACCCAACTACTTTAACTTGGTTAACAAATTTTTCACAATTTTTTTTGCATTTTTCTTCCTATATGTTAACTAAGGATTTATAAATGACTTTGAATGATACCAAAGTCTCTTATTCAAGTCTGTTTATCACAACATCAAATTACCCATTTGAAATATGATTTCTAATATCAGGTCCTTTCAGTATACCTTTCAATTTAACTTCAAACAAATCAGGAAACTTTTGACACAAATACATAAAACAGGCTATATATTTTTCATTGGTTCTTAATAAACTGTTTCATTAATCCAAACTTAATTGGAAGTGGTGGTAGGAACACTTTATCTGAATTCAACTAGGTCAATCTGGTGACATTTTTCACTGCAAGTTCAGTCTGGCAATGTTTTTGACAGCAAGGTCAGTCTGGTGAGGTTTTTGATGGAAAGCTCAGTCTGGCGACCTTTTTCACTGCAAGCTCAGTCTGGCAATGTTTTTGACACCAAGATAAGCCTGGTGAGGTTTTTGATGGAAATCTCAGTCTGGTGACCTTTTTCACCTTTTTCAGTCTGGCAATGTTTTTGACAGCAAGGTCAGTCTGGCAATGTTTTTGACAGCAAGCTCAATCTGATGACGTTTTTGAAAGCAATCTCATTCTGGTAAAATAGTTGACCCCGAAGTAGTGGGGACAGAAAAAAGCGTCTCCTTGGAAGGATTGATTGAGCTTTTTGTTTTTTCTTTGAATAACTTCAGCTCAGTTGTAGTGAGATCGGTGTAATTGAATAAAAGATTATAAAATTCTTTTTGCTTATATAGCGAAGGCTGGTGTTCTGTAATATAGAGCACCTCAAGTACCGATAATTGCAATTCGTTATTGGAGACTTCAAGAATAGTAAACATGTTAGGGTTATCAGCGTCAGCACAAAGTAGATTGTTCAATAGGTGTCGAGTAATAGAAAAAGGTGAGTTCTAATCGCACGTATCTGTTAAGCGGATTAAACCATTTCATTGGATGGCGTTCTCGAACGCACAATGTAAGCTCGACTTAAACCAATTTTTAAGTTCTGGGTGTACCATAGGATTTTTATATTTTTCATACAAAGCCATTAGACAAGTGGGTTAAGTGTTCACCCATGGTTCGGAAGACCGGGCATCACTCACTGGACGAATCATACCAAAGGCTCAAAAATGGTGCTTAATGCCTCCTTGCTTAACAATTAACATCATAAGGTATGGATCAAGGGTAAGTGAAGCAATTCTGGGAAAGGAGTAGCACCCTCCCCTACTCCTCAGTGTAACTATTGAAAAGGGAGCCTTCGGTTCACCCTCAACTTCGGTCGGCCAACTTACATATATATATATACATAGGTGTGCGTGACTGTGTGACTGTTGATGATCAAGAGACTTTATTACTATGAAACTAAACTGCATTTAGGTGAGACTCTAGTTCTGAAGGTTTGAGGGATGGGCCTTACCCCTACATTGCCATTACTCCCAGTTACACTCAGAGGCACAGTGTTTGTACCAGGGTGGTCCCAAGAATTGGACAAATAGAAATATCAATCATTTTATTGGCCTAGTTCGTTGTGTATTCGCTAGTGCCCTGGAAGACCAGGGTTCAATCCAAGGTCGAGTCATACCAAAGACTCAAAAAATGGTAGTTGATGCCTCCTTGCTTTACATTCATCAATATAAAGTACGTAAGAAGGGAAAAGTGGAGCAATCCAGGAAAAGGTGCGGCACCCTCCCCTACACATCGGTGTGGTAACATTTGAAAAGTTAGCCTTCGGGTCACCCTCAACTGCGGTAGCTAACTTTACTTCCATTGAAAGGAGTAGCACGCTCCCCTCAAAATCGGTGTGGTAATTATTGAAAAGGGAGCCTTCGGGCCACCCTCGACTCCGGTCACCAACTTTACTTTCATAGAAAGGAGTAGCACGCTTCCCTCCACATCAGTGTGGCAACTATTGAAAAGGTTGCCTTCGGGTCGCCCTTGACTACTGTCTCCAACAACTTATTTTTTATTTTATACTTGAAACTTCTTAACTGTATGCAAACAAATGAAGGCTGTTAACTTGAAATATCAAAATTACATATTGATACTTCGAACCATTTAACGGTGTGTGCAAATGAATAAATAATGTTGAATAAATTATTAGCGTTAAATAGTAATGCTTGAAAACTTTTAACTGTGTGCAAACAAATCAACACTGACTCGTTAAAAGATAATGTTACCAACAAACAAATCGTTTACAATTCATATATATTAAATATATATACATATAAAGAGGATTCTGGCATTAAATAACTTACAAGGACTGATGTGCCATAAAAACCAACCAACCAAACAAACAAACAACCAGCCAGCCAGCCAATCGGTCGATAGATTTACTTGTAAAACATAAATAAGAACATATATACATATATATATAAGGAAAACAGATTGTATATATTTATGCGTGAGTGTACGTGGGTGTAAGATCGAATGTGTGTGGGAGAGAGAGAGAAAGAGAGAGAGAGAGAACATAGCTTTTTGCCCCTTCAAAGTTACTCTTAATAAAAATCAACCGATGTCCACATATCAAATTGTTGTTTCTTTTCGTAGGTCACATAAGGTCAGTTCTTTTCTTAAAAGAACATCTTCTTTTCAATTGTCTTCATTTTGACGCATTTAGAATTTCTCCAACCCTACGGATCCTACCTACAAAGGGTTGGCCCACACTGACGACGGCTTGGCCTCTTAACCCGCGTTCTGGCCACAAACAACTTATCAATTACCTTCTGATGCGGTCAACATCTGCTCATTCGAGCGGAAAATTGTATTTATTTCTGGCTTTCATCAAGTCAGTCTTTAACCGGAGCGACAAGAATCTGAGCCTAGCTTACCTGGAACCGACCCAAATGGATCGAACTGTAATATAGAAAGATCGTGCTGCGCCTATCTACCAAGTGGAAAGAAATGGCTAGCTTGGGAAGCAGTATAAGAAAATCCAGTGGCTATAAGCAGTGCACAAGCGCAACTACAACAAACACTCTCACTTAAGTGTTCGACTGAATTCATTAAACCATGAATATATTTTGGTTTGGTTTCTTTTGTTTAATGGCATGGCAAACTTTTTGGGGTATTTATTGTCAAAGCTGTCCTGGTTGAAGAAGAGCTATGGTACTGTTTAGCCTATAGTTTGGTGCGATGTGGGAGTTCATACTTTTTCTAAGTCTGAAAATAAACGTTATAGCACGACTTTACTCCTTAACTACAGTGTTGCAGTCCAGCATATTAGCCCTTACGGCACGAGGACTCCTCGTGTACTACGTCAGTGGAATTCCTCTGGACGGTGCCGTGCGTGAATATAGTCGAATTACACGTGCCGTGTTTTGTGTGACTATAAACGAATTCTTTTAAGCCATGCAGTTTGCAACAGTAGACATATTCCTAAAGCTATGTCACGTGTGACCATTTTCGAATTTCTGA